>JAADWA010000041.1:0-84553 GCA_023335935.1 Pythium phragmiticola | reverse complement strand
GTTGACAACCTTGACGTTGGTCCAGGTCTTGAGCAGATCCTTGGACGTCTCAAGGAGCGTCGCCTTGCACGTCGTGTTGTCCTTGCAGCCCTTGAGCACCGGCGTGAGCTTGTTGTACATCCACTCGGTCGACATCTTCTGGGCCTGGAGCTCCTTCGGGTGCCACTCGTACAGCGTGCCGCGACCGAGCGTGAGACCGCCAGTGCCGTGGTCAGCCGCTGAGATGAGACCAACGCTTTCGTGGGTGTTCACGTAGTCCTTGACAATGCCAACCGTCTCATCGAAAGCGATGGCCTCCTTGGCCATGGTACCCGGGTCGTTCGAGTGACCAGCGTGGTCCACACGCGAGCCTTCGATCATCATGAAGAAGCCATTCTTCTTGGCGGTCGGGTTGTTCTTGAGGATGCTGAGGATCGAGTCGACCATCTCTGGCAGACTTGGCTCGCGGTCGGTCTTGCCCTGGCCCGCCGCCTGCTGTTCACGGGCGCGGTCGACCTCGTACGACATGTGGCTGTTGTGGAAGATGCCGAAGAGGCGCAGCTTGCCAGACGCCTCGTTCGCGGCCTGGTAGTTGGCGAGCTCACCATAGTTCTTGACAATGGAGTACCCAGCCGTCTTGAGCTCCTGGTACATCGCATCCGTAAAGTACTTGCCACCGCCACCGAGCAAGAAGTCGAGGTTCTTGTTGGCGACGTACTGCTTGGCGATGTTGACTTCGTCGTCACGCTCAATGACGTGCGAGGCAAACGCCGCCGGCGTCGCGTGGGTGACACGCGAGGTCACGATCATACCCGTGACCATGCCGCGCTTCTTGGCCGCCTCGAGGATTGTGCCGAGCGGCTGCTGGAAGTGGTCGACACCAATGCCCTTGTCGTACGTCTTGAAACCAGTCGAGTAGGCCGTGGCCGACGACGCCGAATCGGTAATGTAGGAGGTCGACGAGTGGGTCTGCACCTGGCCCATGAGCAGCGGGTCGATGTGGAGCCGCGTCTTGAGCGTCGGGTCCAACACCGTACGGGCAAGCGCGAAGATGTTGGGGCCCGTGCCGTCCGGGATCATCATGATAAGCGAGCGCGCGTCGTTCGTGCCCTCGTCGTCACCATAGTCGTAGTCGAGCGTCTTGTACTCGAACGTCTTGCCGGCCGAGATGGACTGCGGCATAACCAGCGCAAAGAGCGCGAGCAGGTAGAACTTCATCGTGGAACGGAGCGGTTCTCTAGGAAGACTTGAGCGGCGGCCGAGAACTTGAAGAGTGAGGACTTGACTGCCAGGCGACCCAAGGTGAGGTGTCGGTCTTGCCCCAGCAAAGAGAGCGAGAGAAAGAGGAGCCCGAGTCCCACGCCTTAAGGGCGAGTCAGTTCATAGCACGTTGGCCAGGTGTGTCCATTGCAATTGGCAGTTGATAGCGAGTGTCAAGGAATCGCGCTGACCGCCGTCCCGTCGATGCATGAGGAATGAATGACTAGCACCTGAAGATTCGACTAAGGACCGACCCAATACCATCCGATATGTCCAAATATGATTTGTCAGAGGTTTTTGGAAGGTTCTATAGCCAGAGATGAGATGGGTTGTTTCCTACAGCATGCACTATAACAGGTAATTGGCTGCTCGCCTTCAGGATTCGTTCGGGCAAAAATGAATCTTGAACCGTGGGACTCTCGTCCTGTCGTGGTCTGGTACTTGTCAACAGCAACATCTGCCTTCCCGCACTCAAAGAGGCTTCTGATCGACCGATTCCAGGAGATCACGATGGAGATTAATCCAGTCTTGTGTCAGAGAAGAAGGCCACCTGCGCAGCACTGTACGGGTGGTTGCTGACTGCAGTCTGTCAAGATTCAGGGGAATGATTCTGCGTTTATGAGCTCCTCCTGAAGGCAGGGGACAAGTGGCCCAAGCTACAGTACATGGTGTTGGGCGAGACGGTTTGCTGTAGCACACGCAACTTGGGTTGTTTTGCATCGGGCCACTGGCGTGTGAAATGAAAAGGAAGGGCAGCAAAGCAAGTCCATGCGAATCTTGAAGATGTCAGTCTGTAATTAGGATTACGCAAAAATCGCCTAAACGAGGGATTAACCCACATTGTAACAAAAACCAGGCTCAGTTAATCGTAAACGCCTTTTTAGGCTCCGTTCCACCCTAAAACCTTGTTCACACTCTAAATGTGTTTACGCCAACGGCTAAAATTACAGCTATTCAATCGTTGAGGTCAGAATCCGTTTCTGAGGATCTGTTTTTATATTTTGGGCAGTGACTACCTTCAAGGCGCGGGACAAACGCGACGATGACCGGCACGGCGCCAGCACCGGCGACCGCCGTGGGCTCCGCGCCGCCTATTGCCGCCTGTGGTGTCGGCGCCTTCACGCCTTGGACACCCGCAGCGGATGGCGCGTTCCCATTCCGTGCGCTGCCGGGCTTCTTCCTGCAGGGCGACGTCACCATCGAGTCACCGGCTCACTATGCGCCACGACTAGGCCTGCTGCCCAAGCAGAAATGGTCGGATGTCACCAGTGCGCTCGATGCTCATGACGCTAAGCTCATCATCTTCTTACGCCACGGCGAGGGGCTCCACAATGCCGACAAGGCTCGCGTGGGCGCCGCGGCGTGGGAACACGAATACCAGTTCCGTACCGATTATATCGACGCCCCACTCACGCAAAGGGGTGTTGACCAAGCTGTGGATGCCGGCAAGATGCTTCATCAGGAGCTGCATGACGGCGGCTTGGCGCTGGATCTCGTGGTCGTCTCGCCGCTGGAGCGAACGCTGGATACGTACAAGCATGCGTGGAGCCAGCTACAGTCCAGCACGCCCGTGGTCGCCATGGAGATTGTGCGCGAAACGCTGGGCGTCTGCCCTTGCGACCAGCGCAAGGCCACGGCGCCCAAGCGCGAGGCGTTTCTGGAGATCGACTTTTGCGGAGTCGTTGACGAGCAGGACCCGTGGTGGAAGCCCGACCAGCGCGAGTCGGACGACGAGATCGAAGCGCGTGCGCGGCGCTTCCTCCAGCAGATCATGGTGCAGCGAGGCGAGCGCCGCGTGCTAGTGGTCTCACACAGCGGGTTTACACGGGCGTGTCTGCGTGCGCTGGGCCACCGGTACTACCGCCCAGCCAACGGCGAGTTGGTGCCCGTGCTGGTCCACGTGCCTCGCGTTGCCCAGCACAACGAGGAGCTCTAAACGCCTTTTATCAACGAAAACTACGTTTTAGACAGACATCTCAGATGGAGAAACCTCCGACAGGAGTGGAATGAACAGATCGAATCTCCATGGCATTTTTCCAAGAATGAGTCGAATGAATCTTTAGCAACACTGGAATATTAGTAAAGCGGACTCGTCGTCGCCGACTATTAGACAGTGATACAGTATTACACTGTGCAATAGAACGTTTGTCGACTGAAGTTCAGGTCAGAAAGCGTCGGAGAGTTACCCAAACAATTGGGGTCGGAGAGATTCAAAGTGTCCCCATTTGACCTACTGTAGTTCTTGGAGCCATAATACTGTGCACTAGCAGAACAGTACTGATCGGTCATGTTCAATCCCGTGCTGGCAGTTTTGAGAACTGATGGATTGGACTGTCTACTTTGGTCTCCATAACTCTCGGCCTGTCAGTGTCTGGGAGACCACACGCAAAGCCCCGATTTGTTCAATTGGATTAATTTCCCTTATCGGCCGGTCGCGCTTGGGGCGGGCGCCCCGCGAACCAGGCATACCTGGCGCTCCTGGACTTGTGGTGGACGGCTCCCTCCTTCTAGTATTGCACACGACGTAGTATCGATTACTCCTGCTTGCTGACGTAGTCGTTGGCCCACTTGCGCGTCGAATTGTCGAGCAGCGAGTCGACCAAGTGGTCGATCGGGTGGATGATCAACGGGATCACACCGAGACCGACCGCCGTCGGCGCCCAGCGGCGCACGACAGGCGACTGCTGCAGCGTCTTGTTCGCGGCCGCGGAGCTCAACGCGACCACGCGGTTGATCGTGAAGCCCGGAATCGCCACGCTGGCCTGTCATCGCAAGAGGCTTCTCATCAGTACGGTACACGCGTAAGGACTACGCCTTCCTACAATACACACCAGCGTTTGCCAGAGGAGCGTGTCGAGCGTCGCATTTGCGACCAGCGCGTTGCGCTTGCGCGGCGAGACGCCCTGCGCGGCGGCCGCATGCTGCGCCCTGGTGGCCTTGTCGAACGTGTCGCCCAGCACGTAGCCGAACGCGACGACGTAGGACGGCACCACGAGCCGCGGTGCTATCGGTCGGAACGACTCGCCGAGCTCGTTCGAGTACCCCAGGTACCGCACGAGCGAGTCGCGCCAAATATCCACGGGCGCGTCTTCACTCGTCATCGTGAGACTGGTTCACTTTGCGTTGTCACAGGCGGTCGCATCTACTGGATTAGGGTACATTGAGGAAGTGCCTACTAATATAGCGTTTGAGTTGCAACATGCGAGCAACATAGCTGGGTCTACGTTGCGAATGGGCAACTTGAGACGGGTTGAAGTGTGCCTTTTCGTATTTGGGGGGAAGGCCGCAATGGACGCTGATGATGGCGACACGCTCGCGCGGTCGCAACTCGCGCTGCTGTATAAGCTCGGGCTCCTGCAGCAAGACGCAGGAGAAGTCGAGAACGATCCGCATGCGTTTCTGAATCGACTCCCACCGCCGGCGGCCTCGGAGACCGCCAGGAAGAGCGCGTCGTTCCAATCCAGTGGGGAGGGCGCCTGGAAAGACGCGTCCGCGAGGTCTCCGTACGCGGCTGTGGGGCATTACGAGCCTGTGATTCAATTCCGAACTCGAGCGCCCCCGTCTCCCGCTGGTTCTGTCGGCGCTGTGCGCGTCCCGCTCTCACCTAGGCCAGTCTCTCCGTCAGCCCGTCGGAGCACAAGTCGCTTCTCGTTCGCGTCGTCCTCGCGACTTCCAGAAGAACCACCACGGGTGGTAACCCAGCGATGGTTTGGTGTGTGGAAATGCCATGTCGAGACCAAGGAGAAGCTCGTACAGGCCAACACCAAGCGAAGACACACCATTAAGCGGCGTGTCCTCCGCGTATGGACGGCCGCAGTGTATCGTCAGCGTCTTCTGGACGCACGTTGTCGCCAGTTGCAATGCTGGAAAGCCAAGCGAGCACTACGTGTGTGGGCGAGGTACACAAGCCTCCCTGGGCGTGTCACTTGGTTTCTCTCTTCGCGAGGACGCAGCTCTGCATTGATGAACCGGCTTCGACGGGCACGGGGCTTTGAGAGATGGAGAGTCTTTGTCCAGTACTCCCGACGCCAACGGCGTCTGCGAGCCAAGGCACAGGCAGCTCATCGACGCAAAGTAGTGAGGAAACTGTGGCTGGCGTGGCGTGTCCATGTGTTTCAGGCGCGACGCCGACGCGGCATCTATCGACGATTCATCGACACACTACAACGCGAGTTGGCGGAACGGCAGTCGCGATGGGAACTGGCGACTGAGCGATGCGGGCGCCATGCAAGCGAGCGACTCGCGCGACTGCTGCGGCGCTGGCGGCGCTTCAATGACGCGAGACAGCGCGACCATTTGTGCGCGTGGCGTGCGCGAAACCTTCTTAGAAGGGGCAGGTACTTTGCGATTTGGGTGGATGCACTTCGGGACAAGCGTCGTATCGGGCCGCTTCGTTTTCGCGTCCAGCGTCGTGTGAAGCGAAGCTTCCTATGGGCGTGGCATGCGGCCGCAAGAGCAAGAGTCCTGAGTCGAAGCAGCACGCTGTGGCATCCCCAGGCAATCTGCACTCGGTTCCTCACGGTGTGGAAGCGGTGGAGCTATGATGCGCGTCGCTCCAGCCACGCAACAATGGTGCTGAGAGCGAAGCGCCAGCGCAGGGCACTGCGAACCATGCGTGCGTGGACGATCGCCCACGGGAAAATCTCCAGACTCTGCAGCAAAGCCGATGCGATCACGCGGCGCCGCATTCTGCGTCATGTGTGGGAGAACGGCTGGCTGGTGTGCCATTGGAAGCGGCAGCTTGACAGAACGCGCACGCATCAAGTGAGACGCGTGACGCAGTCAAGAGTGTTGGGCTTATGGCGACTCGCGTGGTCAATTGTCTTCGAGTGGAGAGACAAGAAGCGGATCGCGCGCAGCATGGGGTTCAAGGCAGCCGTGCAGAGTGTGTGGACTGCGTGGTGGGACCATACAGCTCGGAGACGACTCCACAGGCGGCACATGATTGCTGCGAGCCGACACCACCGCCATCGGCTTTATGTGGCCGGACTTGTCGCGTTTGCAAAACGTGTGGACACGAAATCCGCTTACACGATTGCCGCGCGGCGCATTCGCCTGGAGCAGCGAAGGCGATTGATACGACGCGTCTTGTGCGCATGGAGAACTCATACCCAGCGGACAGGATTGCTTCAGTTACGACTGCATCAGTATCTGACGCGACCGGCCTATGTGGATTCGCTATGGAATCCGATGCAGAGACGCTGGAGAAGTTGGCAAGAGTTTACGCACCTTCGGAAGAGACTACACCGCCTCCGCACGCGCCGCCGCATCACGAGCACGCGTCACGTGTTTCACGCGTGGCAACGTCGTGCTGTTCTACGATCGCTGGCGCATGTGCAGCGAAGCCTTCATCAGAACCGCCGCTGCAAGGCGGTGTTTTCTGCGTGGGCGTGTCGAGTTCGCGAGTTGCGATGGAAAGGGGACCTCAGCACGCGCGCACAAGACTTCCATCGAGGCCTCGTCGGAGTAAAGGCGCTTCGTGCGTGGCATTCTGCCGTGTGCGTTCGCCTGCGTCGTCTGCGGCGTCAGTATGAACGACTCCAGTCTCAGTATCGCCAGCAGGTGACTCGCTGGGTGTTACGCCGATGGCACATAAAGCTTCGACAGCTGCTCGCGATCCATGGCCTCGAAGCACAGCGGCGACTTGCGTGGCTTCAATGCTGCTGGCTTGCGTGGTCTTACTACCACGCACAGCAGGTCAAGCACAAGCGAAAGCTCCGATACTACCGTCAGATATATGGTCTCTACCCGACTTGCTCTCCATTGCGACGCCGTTGGTGCCACTGGAAATCGCAGGCCCTGCTCGGTGCAGCAGCTAGCAAATTACGCCACCGCTGTGCTCGACGTGGCGTCCGCGATTGTTTCTCCGCGTGGAGAACGTTCCGAACGGCCAAACTCACGCTGCGTGAGTGGCACACACTGAGCGTTATTGCTGGCGCGACGAACAGCGACCTGGGCAAGCGACTTCGGTTATTCCGTCTGCAGTGTCGGCGCCGCCAAATTCAACGGACGCTTTCCACGTGGTCACAATTCTGTCACTGGCGTCAGCGTCAGCAAGCGCGACTGGAGATGGCCCATCGGCGTGTGCTCCGTGAGATCCCACACGCAGAAGCCCAGCGACGAAAGCGAAGGCGTTGCCATCTGCGCCTGTGGTTACAGCGGTGGCGCCGTCGGCAGCTCGCGTCGCTCTACAACGCCGAGCAATGGCACCGCCAACGACAGTGCCGCCACATTCTTCACGCGTGGTGGCGCCAAGTCGTCCACGGCAAGCAAGAGCGACTGCTGCAAGACGCACGACACACGGTGGAGATGATGTCTGCCCATCGAGCGGCACAGCCAACGAAGCGGGTGGCCTCCGACACTCGACGGTCTGCAAGTCGTGGCATCAAAGCTATACCATCAGCGCGTTCGCGTGCGACCTCGACGCCAGCAAAACGACCTCCTCCTCCACCACCAGTGAGGCGAATGGTAGACCCAGGCGAGTACGCCAGTACGTATCGTCAGCAGCAACAACGAGGGCGTCCGCTGTTACAGTCACTCAAGGGCGAAACGCCATGTCGGAGGGAAGTGCCCTCTGGTAGGACGACACATCGACCAGATCAGCGGCATTCCCAACCCGTACGAGGGTCAGAGGAGCCACTCTGCAGAGCGATCACGCCTATCCGTGAGCAGCACTGTGTCGCATCCGTGGACGTTCAAGAACTGCCACTGTTTGATGAGGAGCCTCACGATCCGGCTCCAGTCAACAGTGGCCACACCATCCTCCCACGACGACTCGACCCGGCGCCAGCACAAATCGAAGGCGACAATGATAGGGATCCTCAACTTTCACTGGAATCGATCGCCGCGATGGATCCATATAGTCCCGCCAAGCAGCTGAGCCGGAGTCCGCAACACCCGCTCGAGACAAGTCGGTCTACGGCACCACCCGTACGACGAGCCGCGGCCCAACCGCAGCGTCCTCCGGCAAGCGGCGCTCAAGTGCGCTGCTCACTAGATTCCCAGCGGAGCGAACCGATACTGTATACGCCGAGCCAGTCGCTCTGTCCGCGAGTTGCAGCAGGAGGTGCGAGCGCAGCAAAGGTCCCTGAAAAGCGAGTGGTCGCTAAGGAGGAGCTGATCGAAATCCTGGAGATTCCAAGTCAAAGCCCGGCTCAGTCACAAGCTTCGACGTTTCGAACCGTATTTCATGGTATGCAAGAGGAAAACAGTGGGTCACACGAGGAGATCAACGTCGAGTCGGTCGTTCTTGGGGTGATAGAGTACTACGTGCGGGCGTCTCAACGTTTCGTCGCAAGTGGTCCATTGGAAAGATGGGGTTTCTGTATGCTGCGCGACCTGGGGCTCTTCGTGAACGAGTACTTTCTGGCCGACATGGAGAAGGCAATCAAGCGGGTACCCAATGACGACCTGGGCCGAATGCTGCGCAATTTGTTGTGTGAATTCATACGGAACCATCTGCACCATGCCCCCCACAATGCGAGCGAGATCGAATCCGCAGAGCGGAAGCTCGACCCGCTGGGCTGGCTTGTGAACTCCCATCTCCTTCCACGCCTCGGGCACGCAGCGATGGGGACGGCCATAGACCCACCTGCTCGGCCATTCTGGATCCGCCATGAGCTCCCGCAGGAAGTAGTCGCGTGTCTGCCCAAGCTGATCAGATGCATGAAAAAGTACCAGAAGCCACTGGACACTTTCTTTGCCTGGCGACCCGAGCGGAGTGCCAGCGGCAGCAGCGTTTCCAGTCGGCGGTCCATGGACACGGCGACGTTTCTGTCGCTGCTGAAGCACTGCAATGTGCATCCGCAGCTCTTTGATCGTCGCGAGTTGGAAGACGCTGTCGCGTGTGCCGGCGCTCGTCACTACGGCAGAGGAGGTCAGCTTGACATGCCCCAGTTTGTCGAAGCGCTCGTGCGCTGTGCGCTTCAGTTGAAATGGGTCCACGAGTCGAGTGACTCGTCTTCGGCTGAGTTGGTCGTGGTGGTCAAGTTTTTAATGCTGATCTTTGCGATGGAAGGCCGAGGATCAATGCTCACGAAGCGAAGCCATGACCTGGATGCAGTCTTGCGATTTCTCGAGCGCCAGCAAGACGGTACCGCCAAGTCGGCTAAGCTAAGACAGTTCCAGGCATTGCTGCAAGCGGAGTCGTCTTCCACTCCACAAGCTCGGGTGGCGAAAGCCACGGGTAATACGTTTCGAGCAGCTATGGCAAATCCAGCGAGAACACCGCAAGCCAACGATACACAGGGCTCACACAACGCAGTTCGTCCTGGCCACCGTAGTGCTAAAAGCCCACATCAGATGAAGTCTCCAGAATCGTCAGAAACTAGGAGACGGGATCTGCAGCGGATGCGGCTCACGACGAGTCCTCCAGTGCAGCTCCCTGACTGTTGCACCAGCAATGGTGTCGGGGATGACGGCGATGAATGCCAGAGCCCGTGGAGTCACGAACACGAATACCACGAAAGCGTATCTCAGTCGAATCCTGTCAAATCATCACCGGCAATCAAGCACGACACGAGAGGAGGACGGACGGACGAGGACAATCTGAGAACTCTCGAGGCCGCCAACGAACCAGACTCGTCAGCTCTCGATCCCAGTGCGCAACCAACCAAAACAAACACGCTGCCATGCTCCCCAACCATCAATTCCTATCCACCGCCTCTTGAAGATGATGGACTGCAACCACCGATGGACCGTGATGCGTTCTTGAATGACATTCTGAGCAGCCTCCACGACGTAGAGCTTTTGCTGCAGCAGTCGGACGTACGCCGCCCCTCCAAAAACGCCATCACCCCAGGTATGCCCGAAGAAATCCAACTGCTATGGCACCCAAATGCTTACCTCCTGAATCTAATCGCATCGTCGATCTAGGCGAGTTGGATGTGGAGCTCATGTCCGAACCGTTCTCAGCCGCGTATCCTGAGCGGTACGCTGTGCTTACGACTGGGCAGCTTTCCTCCGGGATGGACGGGAGCGACAATAGCGAAAGTAGCCTTCCGACCGACATCTCCATCCTCGATCCGCTGCTCGATCATCTGACGTTTGCTGATCGATTCTCCGAGTCCCCTGGTATTGTTCGTCTCTTGCTCATGTTTGTACGAGTCTTTTCTGATAAGAACGTGAAATCTTTGTAGATTGGCAGTCGCATTCGTCAATCGCTGACCTCGCTGTCCACGGTATCCACGCGGCGTTTACGTCTGCAGCACACGTCCGAACGAGTCTTCACACGAGGGAGCTCGACGACCTCACGGACCCACAACGAACAGCTGCATATCTTCGTGCGGAGATGTATGGTGGCCTGCATTGAGGCGAATACCCTCTCGGGCGGGTTCCGTGCAAACGACTCGCGCACTGGTGGCATGTAAATAGACGTTGTCGATGCATTAAGAGAGAAAAGAAACTACTGTAGTGCTACGTACGAAATTGGCTCGTTCATCTTTCTAGCTCGTGGATCGTAGGGTCTTACACGAATTCCGAGCCGACGTCGTCAAAGAACGGATGACGCAAGGCCTCCTTCGCACTGATACGCGACGCGGGATCGTAGCGCAGCATGGCCTCGAGAAGCGAGATACCGTTGGCATCCAGCTGCGGGAACACCTCGCGCAGGTCCTTCTTTCTCCACTTGGGGAACGTCGGCGCAAAGTCACGGAGTTGGGACACCCCCGGCCACACTCTCTCGTTGGGCGTACCGAGGACACTAAGTAGACCACAGCAAGGCAATCGTCAGCAGTTATGGATAGCAGTTGTCTCGAGAGGGGCGAACGTACCGGAAGATGCGGTAGATCTGGTCGATTTCCGAGTCCCCTGGGAAGAGCGGCTTCTTCGTGAGCATTTCGGCAAAGATGACGCCGACCGACCAGATATCCACGGGTGGTGAGTAGACCTCTTGGCCGAGCAGAATCTCGGGCGCGCGGTACCAGAGCGTAACAACCTCGTGCGTGTACTTCTTCACGGGGACGCTAAAGGCACGCGCCAGGCCAAAGTCGGCGATCTTAAGCATGCCGCTGAGGCTCACCAGCAGGTTCTGCGGCTTGAGGTCCCTACAGAGACACCACAGCAACCGTAAGGGGGATTGCTCCTTCATACCATCAGAGATTCCGGGTTGTGAAGTGAACCCTACCGGTGCATGACGCCACGTGAGTGCGAGAACGCCAACCCTCGCAAAAGCTGGTAGAGCAGTCCCTTGATGAGAGCGCTGTCGAGGTTGCCAAGCTTGTGCTCCATGAACCGCTTGAGGTCCTTGTCGACAAACTCAAAGACCAGGAACAGCTTGCCGTCCTCCTGGAGGCAATCTAGCAGTCTACGGACCACCAACGAGAGCAGATTCCATTACACGCCTAGGTTCTGTCATACTGAAAGCAAGAGAAAGCAAACCGTACCGCACAATGTTGGGGTGCTCGAGCTCGCGCAGCACCGAGATCTCCCGCAGCGCCGTGCTCGGGATGCCGTCGTCCTCGGTCTCGAGGCGGATGCGCTTGAGCGCGACGACTTGGTTGGTCTTTAGGTCCAGCGACTTGTAGACCACGCCGTACGTGCCTTCGCCGATAGACCCACCCTTCTCAATGCGCTGGTATCGCTCCATTCTCCCTCGCGCTTGATCGCTTTCCCTTCGTTTTCAAAGTTGCCGCGGAAGGGAAAGCAGATTTGGCGCGGAAACAGTGTACCGTCGAGGAGGACGTTAAGTACGAATAGGAAGAGAGAGTAGTGGGGCTTGTATTCGAGGGAGGGAGCTCTGTTGAGGATATGTTGGGTGCAGTGGACAGTATCATGCGGTACTGTGCATTGCCCTTCAGAAGAGCTGTGGAGATGGCCAGTTTGCACACGCGAGTGTTGGTTTCTGCACTGTCGCAGACAAGCCGTTGGCAAATATTATGAGAGGTTCACAGCAATAGAATCCCCACATTCGCAAATATAATGGGAAATTGTTTCCGCAATGAACTAAAACTTCCAACGGCGTTCGGAAAGGAAACATTCTCTCGAGAGTGTTGGTCCCCATCCCGCTTGCAGCGTCCGCTCGTCAAACTCTATCATTTTCTTGTGGAATGCGCAGTCGCCTTGTTGCTTTTCACAAGAACCAGCGAACACGCCGCGCGACCTCTCACACCTTATATACATTCCGCCCGTGCGTATTTGTTGGGTGAACACGCTTGTTCATTTCCGCTTTCGCCGCAAAAGGCCCCCTCCCCCGCATCGAGTCAAGACTAGCCGCATTCAACTGCGACAAGAACTGTAGGGAGACTATGTCTTTCTAAGTCCGGGTCTGTCTTTCCGCGCGCGTGAAGGAACCATCACGATGATGTATTAGACCGCTTCGGGTATCTGCTGTTCGTCTGTCCGTATTTGTTCCTCAATGAATATGGTGGCGAAGTAAGTATGGTATCGAGGCGCGTTTGTGCTCCGTAATGGGTTTCCAAGAAACGAAGAATGGAAGTGGTGGAACGGTACTTGAGAAAAGGATGACAAGGTAGATTGGACTGGAAGGATGGTTTCCTCGAATGAACACGTGAAAGAGAAGCAAACAAGACACGAAGAACAAGAACAACAAGAAGAAGAACAACAACGAAGAACAAGATGTTGAGCCAAGTGGAACGAGAAACGTCTACGGTGTGGCTGCATGAACCGGCGCTTGGTGGATGGAGCGATGACATTGGCCAACTGCCGCCGATTGGCGCCGTGACCAAGCACTTTGCGGCCGACGGACTGCTGGACAAGGTCAATGATGACAAGCTTGCGCGCGACGTCGAAGATCTCTCCGCCATATTTGAAGAGCTCGAAGGAGGCGTCGTGGATTTCCCGCTGCCGTGCGACGACGAAGAGGTCGCGACGGGCGCGGAAGTGACGGGCGATTGGATCGGCGACTTGGAGAACGACGTCGTGAATGTCGATGAGCTTTCGTCGATGTTTGACGCGCTGGCGGCTGAGCAGGCGACGGCGATGGAGAAGGTGGCGGAGACGTCGTCGGACGATGATGACGAGGAAGAGGCGGTGTACGACTCGGACGAGAGCAACGACGACGATATGGAAGGTGACGACCACACCGCCGCGCGCGCGATCAATGTCCAGATCATCCCAGCGCCTCCGACCTGGGCGACCTCGGCGCCGCTGGATCCACGCAGCGTGATTCGAACGCCAGTCTTCAAGAACCTGGATTCGCGTATCCCGCGCGTCGAGATCCCGCGCATGGACTTTGCGTGCGGCCCTCCGGCCTTCACGTTGAAGCCTGCGTCTGCTGTCCCTGGACTCCGTCCGGCGTCGGCTGTGTCGCCAAAGCCATGCAGTAAGAAGACCGCGGAGTCAGCGAAGGAGCCACAGTACCTGCACGACCCTGCGTCGTGCTGGATCTGCAAGAGTGACAAGTCCCCATACAAGAAGTACGCCCTCCACCGGTACTTGGAAAAGCGCCACCGGAGGAACTGGAAGCGGGGGCCTCGTTACTCTGGCCGAAGCAACGTGGCGACGAACCGTGTGCGTGAAGGCGGTCGCTTCATCACGACAGCTCACTGGGTCTGATCGCTCGACGGCGACGACATTCCCCTGTATTTGTAGTGCCCTCTTTTTCTTTGCTTTTGGCTCTTCGCAGATTTTGCTGAAGAACTCTTTATTTTGTTTCGCTTGGCGCGTGGCCTCGCTCGATACGAAACCAAACAAAACCACAAAAATATACCTTTGCTTTTTCCCCTTGATTCAGTTGCATTTCAATGCTGACGGTGCATTCATCCTGCCCTTCATTTTCCCCGTCTCATCAGCAGCATGCCATTTGGTTCGTGTGCACCACACCACAGAATTGACCCACTATGATGGGCCTCTATTGAAGGCATTAAAGTGGACCTGAGCGCCTGCAAGTCATCGCAGCGACCCCAAAATTCAAAACTCACAAGACTTCGTCTGCGAAATCCCTCCAGCAGCCAGCCGCCATGGTACTACAGAATGAACGATCCCTACACCGCCATGGCTCCTCCGCCGCCTAGCACAAGCGTATGAGCACTGACTGTCTATTGTGCTGCGTGTGCTGTTGTGCAATCGATAGTCGTCTCACCTGACTAAAGACAAGAAGGAAAAGGTCGATCGATTCCGGAACACGACCAACACCTCGTACGTGGTCGCGCGGGTTCAATGCGGGAAAGGAGAAAGGGGGGTGTACTGACGATTGGCGCGTGTCATGCAGCGAGAGTACGGCGCGGTCATATCTGGAGATGTTCAAGTGGGACTTGATGCGCGCCGTGGACGACTTCTACTCGAACGGCGGCGAGAGCATCGACACGAAGTGAGTAGTGCTTTTATTTGGTGCGCCGCGGATCGTAGGCTAATACTTGCTTGCTGCCACAGTGGGAACGATTCCTCGGTATCCACGGAGGCTGTCGAAGCCTGGTTTGACCAGTACGCAGGTGAGACCTTTGGAAGAGTGGGTTCATCTGTGCAGCTACTAACGGATTTTTGCAAAACCAAAAAGATGCCGATGACGAGGAGGACCAGATTAACGAAGACGGAATCCTCAAGTTCTGCGAAGATATTGGCATCGACCCACAGGATATTGGCGTGCTGGTGATTGCGTGGAAGATGGAGGCGGCGTACATGTGTGCGTTCACCCGCAAGGAGTGGACCCGTGGAATGAAGGCGCTGCGGTGCGATTCGCCCGAGAAGCTCAAGGAGGAGATCCCCAACCTGCCCAAGCTCATTGAGAGAGACAGCGATTTCAAGAAGTTCTACTCGTTCTGCTTCGCCTTCTCGAAGGAACCGGGACAAAAGAGCCTGGCGATCGACATTGCGACGCCCATGTGGGAGCTGCTGCTGATGAAGCGCTTCCCGTCGCGCACGGCCGACTGGCTCGAGTTCCTGAACGAGAAGAACCCGTGCAAGGGCGTGACCCGCGACACGTGGGACCTGCTCATTGAGTTCTTCTTCAAGGTGGAAGACTCGTACGACAACTACGACGAGAACGAGGCGTGGCCCGTGCTCATCGACGACTACATGACCTGGATAGAGACTAAGGGGAAGAAGTAGACACGCCGTAATGGGATAGTGAATTCGCCCCTAGGGCTGTGCATATGCCGCACCCACCGTAAACGAAGAACGCGTCATCGCAGTGTGGTCCACTTCCCCCAATCTCATTTGCTGACTGATGCCAGTGTGAGCGGGTGCGACCATCACTCTGGTTTCCCTTTCTTTTTCAGCACATCCAGTTCGGGCGGGCGCAAGGGGAAGATTGCTCCCCACTTCTGAACCCTGGCCCTGCAGAGAACAACAGGAGAGACACCGCGCATCAAGACAAAAGGATGGCGGTGCCGATGATGGTGGCGTCGCCGCCGCCGTCCGTGGACACGGGGGCGGGCGTCGTGCCCATGTTCACGACCGTCGACGAATTGCCGGAAAAGGCATTTTTCCCGCGCGAGTACATTGCGCGGTACAAGCGCCACATCAACGAACTCATCAAGCGCATGGAACACTTGATGGACGAGGTCGAGAACTTCGAGAGCGAAGGCCAGAAGTCCATCGAATGGCACGGGCTCCAGCTCTCGACGCTCTCGCGCGAGACTGTGTGGCACAATATGTCGGCGCTCCAGGACTGCGACTCGATGATCGCCGACATTGTCGAGCTCTTTCGGCAGAAGATCCGGGTACGGAGGGACAATCACGTGTGCTGATTGGGCAGACACTGGAATGGTTTGCTGACGTGTTCGGTGTGCATTCGTTAGGAGAGCATGGGTATGGTGGCGACGAATCCAGCGTACTTCAACATGGGGCCGATGTCGCCTGGCGGCACCGATCTGTCGGACACGTCCGAGGGAGTCGAGGACGACGATGAACTGCCCGAGAATTTTCAGGACGTTGAACCGGTCAGGTCCAAGAAAGCCGCACGTGCGCTCAACGATCAGGTCATTGAGCGAGTCCGGGTACGCGATTCATCAATCAAAGGGTGAGGTGGTGGTATGACAGGGATTGCTTACTGCACTGCATTTTCATGTTGTTCGAGTAGGTCATCTTCGGCGAGAATGAAGACGAGTTCGAGAATTTTAAGACCCACGCGCTGCTCTTTGGCACGGAGCAAGAGTCGGCGGCCGAGTTTTACGAGTATCTGAATGCCCACATGACGAACGAGCAAGTCGGCTCGATGATTTTCGACTTTGCGCGTCTACTCACCAAGGCTGAAGTGCGAATTCCGTTGCTCAAGTACCACTACATGCGTGTGGACTCGACTTCTGGCACCAGCGAGCTGGACCCGCATCGCAACAAGAGCTGGAGCAATATCCACAACCTGCGAGAATCATCTTCAGGTGAGCTAGCGTGTAGACTACTGTGGGGGATGGTGGACGAGGCACTAATGGTGTCCCAATTGATCAGATATGGATGCTAGCGATGTCGACAGTGAGGATGACAACATCGACGATCTTCCATCTACGGTACGCTTAGCAGTGTGTGGCTGCAAGCACTAAATGAAATGACCTGATAAGAGTGTTTTGAACTGCAGCTGCGCCTTGCGACTGTCAATCACTTGATGTTCATTATCCACGGTATTGGCCAGCACATCGATTTTCAGGAGGGTGAGTTCAAGTCGTGGGATGGGACAGTCGGACTTGAAGGTGGCAACTACGCGTTCCGCGATCTCTTCCGGTCGATGCTCGAGACCATGTTCCGCGATATTCCAGTGGCATTGGAGATGCAATCTATCGAGTGGCACGAAGATCTTCATGAACCGACGGGTGTTGACAACGTCTTCGATCTGATCTGTCCAGAAGGCTCTACCAGGTGAGTTTCCGTTGTGGTCTTCACGTGAACACTTTCAGGACTCATAGACTTCTCCGTATCTCACAGCATTCGTGAATTCAACAAAGAAACGTTCATGGACGTGCTTTACTATTTGTCTCCGCGCTACGGCCAGCTAATCATCGACACCGTCACCGAGCAACTCAACCAAAAGTACCGCGTCTTCATCGCGGAGCATCCTGGCTGGGATGGCAAAGTCTCGATCTTTGCGCATTCGCTTGGCTCCGTGATCACCTACGATATTCTCACGCATAAAGCCGGGGACATCGCTCCGAACGGGGTGCGCTTCCCAGGCTTGGACTTTGAAGTAGAGAATTTCTTCGGTGTGGGGTACGTCCACATCTTCGTGGCAATGTTGTCTGCGAAGATGTTGCTAATATACGCTCTTCGACTGATGACAGATCTCCAGTGCCAGTGATGGTGTTGTCCCGTGGGGAGCTGAACCTGGAAAATGGTCAATTCAACGAAGGCATAAAGATGCCGAACTGTGCTCGCTACTACAACATATTTCACCCTATCGACCCGATCGCGTATCGTGTTGAGCCTCTCATTCGAGAGGACATGCATGATAAACCGCCCGTCCAGCTTATTTCGGTATGATCAATCTGGAATATGTTGTCTGCAATACAGTTGCCTGACACTGATGTGGTGAATGAAGGCGCATTCAGTTCGAACCATCGGATTCGCCAAAGTTCAAGAGATGCTAGAACGGGTCACAAGCCCAGTTCACGGTTTCCCGCATCGTATTGACTACGTACTCAAGAGGCGGAAACGCGAACAAGGCATGATGGAGATTGCGTACGCGACCGCATCACACTCGTCGTACTGGATGAGCGAGGATGTCATCATGTTTACGATCATGCAACTTTGCAAACCAGTCGTGGAGAAGCTTCATCGATACATGAGCGCTCAGCGACCGCTTCCGACGCTGATGCGCAACATTGTGGAGCTCACGCCACACGCCAAAGTCAGTCTCTCGTCGAGCGCGCGCATTCGCGATAGGTGTACGGGATTCTACAATGAGCGTATTGTCGTCCTGGACAACGAACGCCTGTACGTCCTCCCGCGCATTCAAGAGATCGTCTGCAAACGGAAATGGTCTGTGAAATTGACGTCCCAATCGAAGGCAGTCTATGGTGACGATTCCTTCACGCTGCGGGTCGTCTCAAGAGACAGTCCCACAGCGCCAAAATCCCCTTCAAGACGCCCACGGAGTCCGGTGGCGCACTCAGAGAGCGTCCTCTTGAAGGCTCAATCCACTCCTGTACGTGACGAGTGGCTTAGTGCGATCAATCATTCAATTCTGAAGAGCGGTGGTGGACACCCGGACGCACCTCTCCCACCACGCCATTCGAAAAGGTACGTACCATCAGTTTGCGATCCAGTGAGCCATGTATCTGCATCTAACTTTTTCTATTCGTGCAGGGTGACGAAACACTTGGCAGAAGTAATGGCGGAACACTCGATGGACTACTTCTCTGCGATCAAAACTGGATTCTTGCAAGAGAAATCGCCGAAAGGGTGGTACGAAGGCTGGCACAGCCGTTGGATTGTGCTTCAAGATGGCCAGCTGTCGTGCTTCGAGAATTCGCCACGGTTAGATTTCATCGGACAGCACAAGTTGCGCAAGTCGACGATCTTCGCCTATGAGGCATTGTATCTATTCCGCATCGTGTCGAGAAAGGGAACGTCGGTGGACATGCGGGTCAAGGATCACCCCATGTTCAACATGTGGCTCGACTACTTCTCTCATGTGCCGAAGGCCAAGGTAGTTCGCCACAAGGAGTTGCTCGAAAACAGCCCATCTGCTGTTGTGCTCACTCGCGAGAGAAGCAACTCATCGGCTGGATCGACGACCAGTAAGAAGGCTGAGTATCTGCAGACCAAGATTGAGGGCTACTCTGTCAAAATGGACGAGAAAGGGGACCAGTACGTCACATTCGCCATTCAAGTGAACTCGTCTTCGGATGGAATCCGCATGGTCTACCGTCGCTACTCGGAGTTTGGTAGACTGCATCGTCACTTACGCAAGATCTACCCGCACGAGCAGGTCCCAGTGTTTCCACCGACGCGTATGTGGAATAAGTTTGACCCGGCGTATTTGACCGACAAGACTGTCCGTCTCCATGGCTACTTGCAAGAAGTGTGCAAGCGATGCGCCAACACGCGTGGCCAGCCGCTCGTACTAGAATTCCTCGAGCTGGCGCAAACTAACTTGATGCGCGACAGCGAAACGTACGGGGTATCCGAGTAAACTACCTTAATCTTGACCAAGGGCGTCGCTTGTGATGAGCAGGCGTACAGCATTCGCACCTTCTCAATCGAAGAGATTTCATTTCTGCAAAAAGGGAGATAGACAGGTATCTAAGACAAACCCTCGCTTGTGGTTCTCTAAATTGGCGTCGTCGAATCCTCTCGCGACCGCACCCCAAACGTCGCACAGAGCGGATTCTTCGTCACCGTGTCAAGCTCGCACGCTGTCTCGGGCTTGATCGCTACAATAAAGTCGCTATTCTCCGCGACGCGATGAAACCCTTGACCAATCTGTGGTGCGAACACGCTCCAATCGTCGCGTGTCAACGTGAAGGTAGTTTTGCGCTGCTCGCCTGGCTGCAGCCGGAGTTTCGTGAACTTCTTGAGCTGCTTCACTTCCGGGACCGAGATCTCCCGATAAGGCTGCGTGAGAAAGAGCATAACCGTCTCGAGCCCTTCGCGGTCGCCCGTGTTCGTGACGGTCACATTCACGTCGATGGTGTCGCCGTCTTTACCGGTCGTCTCGTTCTTGCTCAAGCGGAGGTCGCTGTACGCAAACGCCGTGTAGCTGAGCCCGTGTCCAAAGTTCCACTGCATCTGGCATGGCTTGTTGTTGCCGCATTTTGTGCTCACGCGGTGGTTGTACGGGATGGCGATGTTCGCAGGGTCCTTGGGGTACGTGATGGGGAGATGGCCGCTCGGGTTGGTCACGCCGTACAAGATCTCGGCAATGGCCTGGCCGCCGACTTCGCCTGGCAAGAGCGCGTAGAGAATCGCGTTCGCTAATGCGGGAAGATCGTGAAGAAGTCGCGGCCGACCGCCCACGAGCACGACAATGATCTTGGTGCCGGTCGCTGCCAATGCGCGCACGTACTCAACTTGCCCAACGGGGAGATCCAGGTTGTCGATGTCACCTGGCTTCTCGGCGTACGGCCCTTCACCCATGGCGACGACAGTGTACTCGGCTTGCCTCGCCAATGCCGTGGCCTTCACCAGAGCGTCGGGAGAGTACGAGCCATTCACATGGAGTCCGTTGAAGAAGGTCATGTTTATCTTGCCGTCCAGCACGAGCTGCTCAACGCCCGCCTTGATGCTGACTCCTTTCGGGAACAGTGAATTGCCCGAGACGCCCTGCCACTTGATCGTCCAGCCGCCACACAGGTTCCCTACATTGTCCGCTGACGGGCCGGTTACGAAGACTCGACTGCTCGGCTTGAGTGGGAGCGTCTGCTTGTCATTCTTGAGCAAAATCACTGATTCGCGCGCAAGGTTCAGCGCCACTGCACGGCCATCTTCACCGCCAACAAGACCTTCGGTTCCTTCCCCTGGGACGGGGCGCTCGTACAACCCGAGCTCGAGCTTGAGCTTGAGCATGCGTCGCACTGAGGACCGCACACGTGCGAGCTGCTCGGGACGTTTGTCAATGACTTGCTTCGCCAACCCAATAAATGAGGTATTGTACGGGACCATGCTCAAGTCGAGCTGCGTCTTGGTCAGCGTGATTCGTACGGCGTCAAGCGGCGTTTTCGCAACGCGGTGCCAATCGTGAAGGTTGAAAATCTCGGCCCAGTCCGTCACGATCAGTCCGTCAAACGCCATGTCGTGGCGCACGAGATCGTTCATGATCTTGGAATTGCCGACCACGGGCACGCCGTTTACCGAGATGTAACTCTCCATTGCGGTCTTGGCGCCGGCCTTGATCGCTGCGAGAAATGGCGGTGCGAAATAGTTGACCATATCATAGTCCGAGATCGTCACGCCGTCGCGGTCGTGGCCCGAGGGCGTCTTGGAGTATCCAATGAGATGCTTCATGCACGCGGCCGTTTGGTTGTTGCTCTGCAGGCCACGCACGATCGCGTCCCCCATGACTGAGACGACGTGCGGGTCTTCGCCAAACGTCTCGTACGTGCGCGACCACAGCGGGTTTTGAGAAATCTCAAGAATCGGCCCAAAGACCCACGGAATGCCCGCGGCTTCCGTATCGCGGCCCGTGATCTTGCCCATCGCGTACGCCAAGTCGGGATTGAAGCTCGCTGCGGCGTTGATCTGCTGGCCAAAGATCGTGGCTCCACGCACGTAGATGGCACCGTGGACCGAGTCAAGACCGTACAGCACCGGGTGGCCGGCTTCCTTGATGAAAATCTCCTGGATCTTGGTGATCATCGCGCGCCACTCGGCGGGACCAAAGCCGTACGCTGTGCTGTTCGGTGCTGTGACGTTGACCGCGACTGTGTCGGGCGTGTCCGACTCGGTGAACGTCGGCGTGTTCAAGTACGAGCCGACTTTGAGCCGTGCGTGTTCGCGGACTGCCGTCTCATTCAACGAACGGTCCGGAAGCAGAATCGTGCTGAGGTCGAGCTGCGTCATTTGGCCGAGCATATCGTCCAGGCTCTACAAACCACACAAGCGAGGTCAGACAAGATTCCCTAGCAGAGCGCATACAGGTACTTGCCATTGACGCCAGCATCTCGTCGACACGGCGATCCACAGCGGTAGCGTTGTCGGCTACAGTGTGTCCCACAGCCACTGCGGCGATGGCCACGAAGAGAAGGGAGCGCACGGGGCTCATGTTTAGAGATGGAGGCTTGAGTTCAACAGGGCAAGAAGCTGAATGAAGGAGCAGAGCCTTTGGCCAGCGAAGGCACGCACAGGGGTGCGCATCCTCAGTCAGGATAGAATAGATGCGGACGGCTTGGGGTCTGTCGCACGCGCATAGACCTTCAGCAAGTGTCTCTACGATCACTATGATACAGCCATAGGGCTGTTCTTTTCTTCAAGAGATCGATTGTCGGCCCACGATTTCTGATAACGGGTTTCACGGGCCTTTCAAAATGGGCCTTACAAACACACTAGATATGGGTTTGACCCATATTCACATTTTGGTAGGGTGGCACTGATGTGGATATGGGTTGACGGGTCAAGACCCGTTTGTGGTTGTTGAAGTTTCCCTTGATTCTTTGAGTTTGCCACCCCCACTTTTCAGTATCGTCAGGTGGTGGGAATACATACAGTAAGCACGCGAACGAAGGGAAAGATGGAAGCGGAGGACCGCGCGCCGTTCGTACCGTGCGCCGTGGCCTCCGGATCAGACCGACCAGTCCACAATGGACGCGTTCAGTCGATGCGCCTGCGCACGATCGTCATCGAGTGAGCGACTATGTGTTGTAGTGTTTGTCGTGCGCGTGACATGGGGCTTTTGGGTTCGGTATGGACTCACGTGTCGGCAAACAGCAACTTCAAGAACTATATCGGCAAGCACGAGATCGATGTCGGCGGCGAGGCGTTTGTTTGGTGCGTGTCGGTTTGATGGAACCGGGGGAGGACGAAACGACTGTAATGCAGATTATGGATGGGGCAATGACAGCTTCTTTGGTCGCAATGGCGCCGGCAAATCGTGTGTTGTTGACGCCATCGCGTTTTGCCTCGGCGCGACGCCGCAGCAATTGCGAGTGAAACGTAAGGTGATTGATCTTTGGCTGTACGAGGAACGCTTGCTGACGATGACCGAGTACAAGGACTCGCACACCTCGTGAACGATTTTGCAGCGACCAGTAATCCCGAGGCATTTGCAAGTGTGATATTATGCTTCGACATTTCCGGCGGAACTGGGCAGAAAGAATGCATTTGGGTGAAGCGAATGGTCGAGGCAACGACGAGCCAAACTCGATACTTCTGCAAGGAGAAGAAGTCGCTCGATTGGACGGTTTGTCTACATGAAGTCTGGAAGTTGTCTACTACGTTTGTTGTGACGCTGCAATGTGCAGAGTACCTCCAAGGGAGCCTTGGAGACAACTTTGCGTCAGTTTGGCATGGATATGCGGCTCCAGGATCGTTTCATCATTCGTCAAGCGTGAGTGACTTTGTCTTCTATCGGGTATTCGTGGGTTCTCAGTTCACTGGTGATTATGCGTCGTGGAGTAACGCTACTGGACTCGCTCAAATGACATCTATCCAGCTACTTCACTTCTGTGAGCCGGTCCTCCATAAAGCCTTCATTGTTTGTCCCCACTCATTAATCGTCCAATGCCTTTCAGGTGAACGCATCATGTACGTGTTCTTGCCTTTGGATCCAGGTGCCACGAAATCTTTCTGACAGACGCGATATTCACCAAGTGGCACATACGAGCTTAAAGATGAAGTAAGCATGGCTCTCAGACTCTGAACTCTGTGCCCTGTTGCTGACGAGCGTTT
Organism: Pythium phragmiticola; assembly: GCA_023335935.1. Classification (NCBI taxonomy): domain Eukaryota; phylum Oomycota; class Peronosporomycetes; order Pythiales; family Pythiaceae; genus Pythium; species Pythium phragmiticola. The sequence goes on along the minus strand of JAADWA010000041.1, from coordinate 61,105 downwards.
TACACAATTCGTGTCATAGCTTGCTATGATCAATCGCAAGTGGAAGGAGCGGTCAGAATCGATCGATCTTCTGCGAGAACGGATTACTGCGAAAGAAGGTGAAGCAATGCAGTGTCAACCGATGGCAAGATCCGATTTATTGTTCTCCTTCGAGTTTTTGGGTTGCTCAAAGTGCACGTTCACAGGTCTCGAAGTTTCAAGACTGGGTGGAGAAGAGAGAAAAGATCCGGGCAGCACAGCAAGAAGCAGCACTATCGCTGCTCAAAGTCGACCAACTGATTTTGACACATGAGCGCACCACGTTAGAGCACGTGAAGAACGCACGGAAGCTGAAGAGATGCGAAGAGAAAGATCTTCGTTGTGTAATTGACCAAAGTGAGAAAGACAAAGCACGTCTACTCCACAGCTTCGAAGGCCACCAACAAGTCGTCTCCGAAGCCGTTCAGCTACTGAGGCAAAGGACGCGAGCAAAGGCGAAACGTAGCACTGCGTTGCAAAGCGTGAGGTCGGAGCGTTGCGCAATCGCAGCTCGGGTCGCTCATTTCACTCGAGAGAGAGCAGACGCTGTCGCTTCCATGAATGAGCTTCAAGCTCAGCTCGTTTCCAATTCAATGCTCTTGGCCGAAAAGCAAACCCTATTGCAAGCTGTGGAGGAAGCTATCGTGGCACATCAAGAAGAAGCAGATGGAAAACAGAGCCATGATAACGAGATTCAATATCTTGTACGCGAAATCGATCGAATGGAAGCTGCACGCCGCGAAGAAACGTCCAAACAGGTACGCACGACCCGATCATCCCAGATGCCATCGCGATTATTTACGGATGCTGAATTCACCTAGAGAAAAAATCGGCAAATGAGAAGCGATGTGGAAACACGATTCACAGCCATTGAGAAGGAAGCAGAAATGTGCATGCAGGAAAAGGATCGGCACGAAGAAGAAATCATCCAGCGAGAACGAACATTGATGGAAGACATCCAGGCGATCAAGGGACTGAAGGACGCTCAAACGAAGCTGAGGGGTCAAGTGGAATGCGTGGAAGCAGATATCCGACTCCTGGTGCATCAAAAGTCGAAGTCGACGTCTCGGTCAAAGGCGGAGAGAACGATCCAACAGATGCAAGAATCTCTCGGAAATCACGTTGTGCTCGGCCGGCTCCGTGAACAAGCGATCGTGGAGTCCAAGTATGTCACGGCAGTCAATTCTGCTTTGCAGACTCAACTTCAGTACGTGGTCGTACGGGATCGCGAGATCGCTGTGTCAGTTTCTCGCGTCTATGCGGAGAAATCGATCGGGAGAGTCTCTTGTTGCGTTCTCGACGATTTCAAGGACAAGTTTCGCTGTGATCCATCTGCGTGCGGACTATCAAGTGGCGTCAATGACGGCGATCATGAAACTGTCCCGCTTTGTCAGGTTGTCACTTGCACGAGTGAGCCCATTCGCCGGGTGTTCCACAAGTTTGGGCACAACTGGATGGTATGCAAAGACGCGGACCAAGCTGCGATGCTGAGTCACAACGGCTCCAAGAATTTTGTGACTTTGCAAGGGGATCTTTTCTTCGCAGATGGCTCAATTCGCACTTGTCGGCACGAGTCCGCTAAATCGAACACCAACAATAGTGCTCCGTTGGTGCGAAGTGAGATACCAGATTCTGAAAGTCATCAACGATCCATTTCAGTGCTATCAAGTCAACTCGAGAATTGTCGTGCGCGACACGAACAGGGTGAACGCAAAATACAAGAGGTGGGGGTGTGATTACTATGCGCTGAGAGGTTGTCGAAGGCTCTAACTCCGCTATCACAGCTCACAAAACGCGTTCAATCCAATCGTCATGCGATTGACGTATCCAAGGTATGAGTTGATGGTGAAGTTGGAAGAACGACAGCAATTGAGCATTTTGGATTGGCAGGGTGAACTTGAAGGAGTATGTGCCACCATGAGAACCCACAACACGAAGCTGGAGCAAGCTCGCCAGAGTCTTCTTCAACACGACTCACTTCCTGATGAATCGCTTCTGACGGAGTCCCAGGAATGGAAGTCCAAACTGGCGCAGTTGAAGAAGCGGAAAGCTCGCTTGACAAAGCGAACTAGCGACAAGGAGCGAGCAAGTCTTCTGACCAGACAGGCCCAGATACTGAGAGAAATTGAACCACTCAGAACACGAGAGTCATCCACCACGACGAATGTCATCAAATTGCGCGGCAAAGAGCAAGCCATTTCTCATCAGCTGGTATTGAAGAGCAGTAACCCATCGAGGTATTGTGATCGCTCACTCGTGGTTCCTCTTGATGCAGGCAACTCTCGGGGAGAAGGCAGGCCGACTTTTGCACGAACAGGAAACTCTTCAGGATGAGCTCAAGCAAGCCGAAGATCAAATGGAGGCCGTTGTCCAGAAGGTGGACGTCGAGAAGGCATCTCTCGCACGCACGAAATCCAAACTGGAAGATCTTGAAGCAGAGATTCGTTCGCAGAGAACTCAGCTCGATATTGTTCGATCCGAGGTCAGAGAATTAGGCACCAAAGAAGACGACATATCGATCAAGATCGATTCCTTGAGAAAGGAAATCGACGAGACTGAACTCACAACTGAACAAGATGAACCCATGGAAGACCACCCGCTTGACCAACTGGAAGATCAGCGATCAAAAATTCATCAGGACTTGAGAAGCCAAACCGAGGAGCAAAGGTGAGAAGATAACCTCTCGCGTGGCTATATCGTCCTGCCCTCTTGACACTTTTATGGGCAGAGTCATGGAGCAGGTCAAGTCGAGCATATCGGTTGAGACTGTGGAGCGAGCTATTGCTTGCGAGCACGAAATCGCGTCTTTCCGAGCTGAACTCGATTCAAGCAGTGCGGAGCTGACAAGCCTGAGTATTCACCAACACGAAACTGCCGTGGCACGGTAAGGCGCAGATCTCGTTTTTTGTTGTTGTTCATGAGCATTATCTGAGTATCTGTCACAGGCATGAAAAACTGCTTGAAGCACTCCGAGTTGTGAACGAGAACTTTTCACGAATCTATCGATTGATGAACGAGGTAACAAGAACAAATTGTTGACTTAGAAACACGGCAAGAAGAGGACTAAACATTCTGTTGTCAGGATGGAGATTGTTACTTGGGCTATTCACTCGAGAGGACAACACTGTTCTCGGAAGGAGTCACACTGAATTGCAAACCCGACGAGAGCCATTGGCAGCCAGTGAGTGGAACGCGATCCAATACCAGAGAGCCACGCTAACGAATCTTTTACATTGCAGTTTGTCGGCTTGTCAGGGGGGCAGCAAGTCGTGTGCGCTGTTTCGGTACGCCGCTTACAACGTTTTGCACAAACAGTGTTGAGCTTGCTCTAATTTTTGGTGGCACAAAGTTGATGCTTGCGCTGCAAGCCTCCTTTCCCAATCCGTTTTATGTGTGCGATGGTACGAACTGCTGCTGACATTGTAGTAATACCGATTCGCCGATCTCATATTCAAGTCTAATACTCAATGGCATATCCTCAACAGAGATTGACGCAGCACTCGACACCGTCAACGTTCAGAAACTCGCGGAGTTATTACGCGATCAGAGCTCTCAGTCGATGACCCAGTTTCTTGTGGTCTCACATCGTCCAGAGATGTGGGAAATCGCCAAGTATCTGGTGGGGGTCTATGAGCGGGAGAGATCCGCGCAAATCATATCGTGCCGTTTCGAATAAGCACCAAGCAGCTCGAATCGACGGCATGAAACTGCTATCTGTTGGATGGTAGGTTGCTCTACAACATAATCCAACACTCAAAGCCGTTGCGACCGTTCGTGCGTGTAGTGGCTTGCTTCATCACCATATTCGAGAATCGTCGCGTTGTGAACAGGAAAGCTGAGCGTGACGCAAATGATGGACTTGAACCCGGAGAACCCCTTCGGGGATTTGATGAGCAAGGCAGTCAAGTTGAAGGGCCATCAGCAAGCGCAGTTGCGCACTCGATTCGATTCATGGCCGCAGTACTTCCAGCACTCAATGTTCATGCAGGAGTCGGTCACGGTGGTGCGCATAAAGCCATTTCCTGAGCGAATCGAGGCTGCCGAGTCCATGAAGGCAGTGGGAAACGGCCACTTCAATCAAGGTGACCTAGAAGAAGCGGTGGCGGAGTACGAGAAGGCGCTCTCAGTATTCAAGTTTGCCGAGAACACGGATCCGGGCTGGAAGAAGAAAGGTATCGAAGACAAAGACATCCAAGTGATTGATTACAAGTGCGAGAATCCAACGGACCAAACACGCCTCGATGCGCTGAAGATCTCGTGCTATCTGAACATTGCCGGTACTTCGCTCTGTACAGTATGATACTGAGTGGGCATGGTAGTGCTGATGTAAATGTTGTTCATATGAATGTGGTGACAGTGTGCAAGCTCAAGTTGAAAGAGTATCCGACCTGCATTCGAGCGTGCGATGACACGTTGGAAGTAGATCCGCAAAACGTCAAAGCGTTGTATCGACGAGCCCAGGCACTCATCACGCCAGCATCGTCGGGTGCACTTGAATTCGAGCAAGCGCTGATGAATTTACAAAAGGCTTATGAGATCGATCCTTCGAATCGCGACGTCCGCAAAATGTATCGTGAGCTGCGCGAGCAAAAAGTCAAGCAGCACGAACTCGACAAGGCCACGTTCACAGGAATGTTCGACAGAGGCACAGTTTGCGATGAGAGCGAAACACGGAGAGAAGAGGAAGTGACGGCCGTCGACACTGAGGAGGCACGGGAGAAGAAGTTCGAAGCGGAGGTATTGTAATTCGTCCGTGGGTTGGTAATGAAGTGCCAATGGCTAACTCTGGTTCATCGCTCAGGTTGCGGAAGCAATGGACCTCGCGCGGATGTGCGAAGCAAAAGGGCAGGCCAAAACAGCCCAAGAGATCCGCGATAAAGTTGCTGCTGCTACAGACGCTAGAAGCCGACGCCGCAAAGAGGTCGACTTTTTCCATCCAACTGAGAAGATGATCGAAGACGCCCAGAAGGAAGGGTGAGTCAGGCAGTTATGTGTTTTCGCAATAATCTTCTCGACTCACCAGCCGCTGATAAAATCGATAGAATCGATCTCACCGACCCACAAGTCCAGGCCATGCTTCATCAGCTCCAAGAGGACGAGAAATTGAAGGCGAAAGACCCAAACTACGTCCCGCCAGACCGATCAGGTACTTGAACCTGTCATTGTTGTGGTCGAAGTACGATATCTGAGTTTGGTTTTTAGTGTATGGATCCGACACCACTGCCTCGGAATCGGTTGATGCGGTGCTGAAGTCAATGACGAGTGAAGATATCACGCGGATGCTTCGACGCGAAGGCATCGACTTTCAGAAGATTACTGGCCCGGAGGAATTACTCGACATGGCTCGCCAAGTGCTCATCTCAAGGGTTGGCCAACCACAGACACCACCGAAGAAGTCATACTTCTGGAACGTGTTCATGTTCGCTACTGCGTGGACGTTGCTGCGGATGTACAGCTCTGGCGGTCTCTCCAGCCTCGCACGGGAGCTCACGAACGTTGTATTCGGAAACAGCGACGCATTCGTACCGACTACGACTCCACGCGACACAGACGACTTCTTCGACAACTAGGTAACGGTATGCAGAGGCTCATTTCCTCGATAAGGCCAGATGCATTTTTCAATTTGACTCTCTCGGGAACAAATTGCGTTGCTCGAGAGTGGGCGTTACTTGTACTTTGTTTTCTTCTTAGTAGCTTTTCTGTCATCGACATGCAACAGAGTAATTCCTCTTTGTTTCTCTCTCTCCAGCCAAGACACTCGGCCCAACAGTCCAGATGCGCGCGTCTAGAGAACTCGACGTGCTGCGCGTCTCCTCTCGTCGCTACTGTCGAGGCTTCCGTTTTCTCCTAATGCTGCTGTGTACGTACGTGAAATAACGTCGCCATCAATTGGGGTCAAAGGCATCTAAATGGTAAGTGATGGGTCGTGCGAGCTGGTCGACGATGTCGACGACACGGCCTCATGGCGAGGCGGGAGTTTCGTCACAACCGTCTTGGATGTCGATTCGCCCGAGATGGGCCGCTCGCGCGAGATCGTGACTTCGACACGCTCAAACTGCTGCGCGACCTGGTCTTCAAGCTGCTTGCGCAGCAGCAGCGGAGACCTCGCGAGCGTCGCGGCATCCAGCTGGCCGGTCTCTACATACGACGACAGCGGCGTACCCACGACGGGGTCGGGCAGAGGCGCCTCGGGGAAATCGAAATCACTGTCGACCGAGCCCTCTTCCTCTGCGTTGGTCGGAGGGGGCGGTGGTGGTGGCGGTGGTGACTCGCACGCCGGATGCAGCTCATGGACGAGGTGGTCGACTTCGACAAGCGCGTCCGGGTCTTCACAAAAGTACGTAAAGTCTTTAAACGTCGGGTCCTGCACGGGAGGCGCCGCCTTGCGGCTGCCTCGGCTCGAGACAAGGGACAAGAAACCCTTGGATCGCGATTTGTCAGTAGGCGACTGCACTTCGCGATGCGCATCCATGTCGGTGAACTCGGCGTCGACATACTCCACGTCCAGGGGTGATGTCTACAGGAGCAAGAACGTTAGAGGCCTGGGGAGAGCAGTACGGCACGAGGGAGAGGGCGTGAGACATACGAGTGAGGGCTTCCACGGCGGTGTGATCTTTCGTTGCAGTAGGAGATCCCAGTCAATGTCACGGAAGAACGCGTGCTCCAGAATGTCACTAATGTTGATGCCCAGTCGCTTGGTCGAGTCTTTTTGCAGAAACTAAAACACACAAGACAAACCGGTGAGCCTCGAGTCGCCCCACGCACAAAAGAAGACGCCGCCAAACGTACCCCAATGAGAATATCCTTGAGCTCTGGAGCGAGCTCCGGTTTGTCCGGGAACGTGAGCGGTTCGTGCTGGATCTTGTGGTACATTTTCTCAATGTTGCTATCGTAGAACGGCGACTTGCCGACGCTCATCTCGTACAACAAGATCCCAAGACTCCACCAGTCAGCGGCCTTGCCGTACGATCGCTTGGCCTTGGGCAGCAGCAGTTCCGGTGCCGTGTATTGCGGCGAGCCGGCCATGGTTTTCGCGCCGTTATAGTTCGACACGTGCAGCTTCGCTAATCCGAAATCCACGAGCGCGATGTGGCCGTCGCCGTCAATCATGACGTTTTCCGGTTTGATGTCGCGGTACAAAATGTCGTGCTGGTGCAAGTGGTGGATGCCGAGCACGAGCTCGGCCGTGTAAAAGTGCGCACGTGGCGCCGGTATCCGACAGCTCGAGCCTTTGCTCATGTGGTGGAACAAGTCGCCGCCGCCATAGTAGTTCATGCCCAGAAACAGCTTGGTTCGGCTCTGGAACGCGATCCGCAGGCCGGCGATGAACGGGTGGTGGATATTCTGCGCGACCCGCATCTCTGTGAACGAGCTCTCAATGTCGTACTTTGTCATCTTGCTCTTTTCCAAGATCTTGAGCGCGTAGATCTGGCCGTCGCTCTTCTTCACGGCGTTCACGACTGTGCCAAAGCCGCCCTTGCCAATGACGTTGTAGACGGTGAAGTCCTTGAGCGAGATGCTCAGCGACCGCGTCGACCGCACGGCCGCGTCCGACATGTCATTGAACGGGTTCTTGACGCCAAACGGTTTCCACGTCGCGGCCGACGTCTTGGGGTCCACTTCGATCTTGAGCTTGAGGATGCGGCCATACGGCCCGAGCTGCACGCGGTGGGTCCACTGCTGCGTGAGCACGTGGCCATTGATCTTACTCTTGAGCTTTTCTTCTCCCTTGATCACAAACGACTTGTCGCTCGTCGAATTGAGCTTGGCCTCCGAGACCGTAAACTCGACAATCTCGACGTTGTGGTTATATGAGCCCAAGAAGTGGAGCAGTCCTTCGCGCCCGAAAAAGTCGCCATAGAACGGCACGTTCTTGGGCAGATTTGTCGACAGCACTAAATCCTTGTTGAAGCACGCCAGGAACTCCGTGAGCCGCGGCAGCTCGCCACACACGACGCGTCGGTACAAATCGTACACGGCGTCCGTGTGCATATCGGGCAGCGCGCCATGGCGGTACGTGTTGTAGATGGGCTTGTTGTTCTTCTTGGTCGCGCTATGGTCGACGCCCGCCTCGAGAAAGTACACCCACATGAGCCGCTCGGCCTCGGTCGGCACGGAGCAATGGAACGTCTTGCCCTCGACCGTATCGAACGAGAAATCGAATCCGTGGCCGCTTTTTGACACTTTCTCGGCCTTGACCGACACGACGTTGACGCGGCCCTTGAGATGGTCGCGGTTCCGCGCGTCGACCTTGTTCTCATAGTACGACAGGTTGTTGCCCTCGAGCGTGAAGAAGCGATTCTTCCAGTTGCGCACGAGATGGCCGCGCTTGGTCACGTAGCCTTCCCACTCGACAATGGGCAGATCCAGCGACTCGACCGCAATGTCGCCGTCGCCCAGCGTCGAGCCATTGCTGGTCGAGCCATTGCCGTTGCCCGTGTTGCTGTTGTTCAGGCCGCGCTTCATGGGGTTGAAGCCACTGGCATTATTCTCGAGCAGCTTGGCGGTCGCGGAGCTCTTGGGCGGTGCGCCGCCGGCGCTGGCGTTGCTGGGGGTCAAGCTGCCGCCCGACGACGAGTGGCCGCTCGTGCCGTGGGCCGAGTTACGGCGCGGCGTGCTGCTGCCCTTGTCACTCCCATTCTCGAGTGCGAACGCGCCCGGTCCGACCATGGTGCTAAGCGCCGTGGTCGACGCCGAGGCCGGCGCGTTCCTGCGGAGGCTGCGCTGCTGCTCAATGTGGACGCTGCTGCTGAGCTCGTTACTTGTGCCGACACGGCGCATGCCGCTGGCACCGTTGGCGCCCGCCTCGACCGGCTTGCTCAGCTCGGCGCCCATGGATTACCAGCTATGGGGGAGAGATCTTTCTCGGGGAAGAGAAGGAAGCGAGGCCGGACAGACACGTAGCGTACGAGCAAGCGGACAGCGAATCTATCTATCTATCGATACCGCCGCCGCTTAACAAGGCGTGCCTCTCCACGAACAAACAAACGGCTGGCGGTTGGCAGTCGTGAGCTGCGAAGAGACGACGGGACGAGAATAAAGCTCCTTGGTAAATAAGCTCCGAGCGGCTCTTGTGGAGCTTCTCGTGGCTGGAGAAGCGAGCAGAGACCGCAACGCGCGACGAGAGAGAGAGAGAGAGAGAGCGGAGAAGCCGATGCGCGTGGTGGGCGGTGCCACGGGAGCGTGGGGTGACGAGATGCGAGCGGCGAAGAGAGGGGGGCTGCCTCGTTTCCTTCGATGGACGACAGTCCGGAGGTTGATGAGGAGCGGAATAGAGGAGCTGCTGCTGGGGGGGAACGAGACAGAATGATGGTCAGTTGATACACTGGCGTGAGCGAACGAGCAGGCGATCCGCCGCTGGCATGGAAGGTGTCTCTTCTATTTTAGCCAATAGATTAGTCCGAAACAATTTCCACCAATCAATGGCACCGAATGATAGGTGTAGGTCATAACTGTAATAAATGAGATTCTCACTCGAAACAAGGGACGATTCGGGATCTCTGAGTCCGAGTCGAACAGCTCCGAAGATTCTCCAAGCCACCAAATATAATATGGCGCGCAAGCTCAACCTCGCAGGCGTCTTCCTCTCGGGCGCCGCGGGCATGACGCTCGCGGGAGTGTCCATGCTCGCGTACCTGCGCTTCCAGCACCCGGAAGAGTTCGCGGAGACCTCGGTTCGCATGTCGCGACCGGAATTCGCCGACGATGCGTCGCGCAAATGGGGCGTCTTTGGTACGGGCCTGAGCGACGCCATCCCCGAAAGCGTCAAGGACGTGTTCCGCATCAAGAACCTGCCCGAGCGCATTGAGCTCCAGAAGAAGAAGCGCCAAGAGCAGATCCGCGAGACGCTCGAGGAGCTACGGCCCAAGGACAAGTAGTGCTAGTGTAATGGACGAAAGATACAACGTCTTTTCTACATCTTGGCGACCACGCTCTCCACAAAGCGAGCGGTCGTGGCCATGAGGCTGTCGTCTCCACCCGCGGTTGCGAGCGTGACGGCGGTCTTGCTGAACTTCTTGGCCGACTTGGCGTTCTGCTTGGTCGCGTGGACGATCGCCAAGTGCAGATTCCCGAGAAAGCCCGGAACATTCACGGCGTCTTCGGCGATGGACGCGTGCTTCCACGACATGACCGTCTTCCAGACGTGGTGGGCCGTGTCGAGAAGCCCCGTGGCTTCGCAGACTCCGCCCAGTTCGTACAGGATCGCCAGCACGACGTCCGCAGACGTCGCGGTCTTTAGCGCCTCGGCATACTTCGCCACTGCGGCCACGGGATCCGCCAGCGCGTGGATGCGAGCTTCCCACAAGAGCCTGTCAACCACTGGCAACTCGGTGGTACGGAGGCAGTCGAGTCCCTTGCCCACGTGAAGATGAACCTGAGACGCGTCGGTGGCGAGGCGTTGATGCACGAGTGCACTTGTCCAGTGGAGGAGCACCGACGGCTGACCATCGGTGGCGAGTCGCAGACCCATCTCCAGCAATCGCAGGGAACTCGCCAAGCCCGTGGACCCGTGAGCCACTGCGCTCGCATACACATGGAGTGCCGCGTAGGCGTAGGCCGATGGGTTCCACGGTTCGGCCCGCACGAGCTTCATGGGGGACGAGCCGTCGCCGGCCGCCAGCAGCGACTTGAGCACCGAGAGATGCAGCGCCTCGGCCACACGACAACACGAAGTGCCTCTCGGAGGAGACGCAAAGGCCGTTGGATCCTCCGAGTCTACGAGCGCGAGGCCGCGACGCACCGCGATAAAGTCGGCGACGGCATCCGCTCGCCCGTCGACAGGGTACGCGTCCAGGAGCGAAAGGAACTTGTCGAGCGACGCCGTCGCACGATAAAAGGCCTCAGCCGCGTCCACCTCGTGGATCGTGGTCGCTCGGGACGCCATCCGTTCGCGCACAACAGCGAGGGCCGTCTCGGCCAGTGATTGGGCGTCCTCGTTCGACGAGACGAGTGCACACAGGCCAAGGGCGAACGCCGCCACGGCGCCCTGCTGGTCACCAGTGGTGACCGTGCTGAGTGCCGTTCGTGCGGCGTGCAACGTGCCAGCAAAGTCGGAGGTCGCGTAGCAGCGCTGCGCTGCCAGCACGAGGCGACCGGCCGCCGACCACACGAATGCCTCGTGCAGAGACCCAAAGGCGTCGTCGGCATCGCGTCCTTCGCTGATCCGAACGGCCGCACTCACGATCTTGTGGTGCTTCGCAACGGCGTCGTGCGTGTCATCGCCCAGGAGCTCCTGGCTCTTGGTCGACGAGCTAGCGGCCTGCGCGAGAAGGCCCAGCTGCAACTGCACGCTGCTCAAGAGCGACCACGCGAGCGGATCGAACGCCTCGCGCTCGAGGTACTTCTTGATGGCAAACTGCAGGACCGGCATGGCCTCCGTCTCTTCAGTCTCCTTCTCCTGTGAGACGAGCGTCGCGAGCACGACGCCCTGCAGAGCGTCCAAGTGGTTGCCCATCTCGAGCGCACACTGAAAGGCCTCGACGGCTTTGCGGTCCTCTCGCTGGCGTAGGTAGAGCATGCCGTAGCCCAGCCACATGGCCGGGTTGTTGGTGTTGACGGCCTGCAGATGGAGAAACGCGTTGCGCGCAAGCTCGGCCGACCCGTGGTGTACGTAGAGCATGCCGAGGTTGGCCCACGCCGCGTCCAGGTTGCTCGCTTGGATCGCACGCGTCCACGCACGTTGCTTGGCCACGGGATGCGCGAGCACGACCCCCAGCGCGTTCCACGCGAGCGCAAAGGACGGAGCCAACGCGAGTGCCCTGCGCAGATGCGTGCGCGCATCACAAAGATACTGGTGTGCACGCTCGTCCACGGAGTCGGCGTCGCGCTGCTGTAAGGTGAACGCGTTGAAGCGCCGACCATGGAGACTGTACAGCGCACGCGCTTGGTACCAGCAGCTCATGCCAATGTCGTAGTGGGCCTGCGCGACTGCCTCGGGCGAGTCACTCGCAGCCAAAAGTGTGGTCAAGACCTGTTCGTAAGCGGCCCGCCCCCGCGAGAGGAACGCGAGCCATCCACTGTCGCTATCGTCGGCGAAGTCGAGCGGCGACAAGTAGAACGCAAAGCAGTGGATGTCGCCCAGCAGCTTGAGCGTGGCCGTGGCCTTTGATCCCGAGTCTGCCATCAGCAGCGCCGCTGCCTTCTTCACGTTCGCAGCTGCTCGGCCGTAGAGCCCTTCGCCATTAAAGTACTTGGCCTGTTCAAAGAGGAGCTCGGCGTGGACCGTGGCAATGACGTCGCGGGACGCGTCGTCATCCACCGCACCTTCGGTCGTGGCCTCTTGAATGCGAGCGAGCGCGTCGTCATACTGGTGCAAACTGCCCTCAATGCGTGCGAGTTCCGTGAGCACGCACCACCCGCGTTCGCCTAGTTCAATCGCCCGAACGTACGATCGCTGCGCGGCCACGGGCTTGCCAAAGTGGCGGTACACGTGGCCCATGGCGACCCAGTGCGGCGCGTGGAGCGGCTCATTGCGCAGCACGAGGTGGAGCTTCGTCACGGCGTCTTCATTGTCGCGGTCCACGAGGTGCTGCGCGAGTCGTAGCAGCGCCCACGTCGGCGCACTCTCGGGCGACGCCGTGAGGTCCTGCCACAGCGAGAGACAGAGCTCAGTCTTGTCCTGCTGCTCGTAGATGGTACTGAGCGAGACACCGGCCATTTCATTCAGCGGTGCAAGCGACAGCGCCTTGAGAAAACATTTTTCGGCGCGCACAACGTCGCTGGCGATCTCGTGGTACCATTTGCCAAGCCACGCAAACACTTCGCCATCGCGTGGCGCAAGCTTGGCGGCCTGGAGCAGACTGCCAAAGCACTTGGTCTTGTCGGTGCGGTCCGTACCGCCGTCCGCGTGCCAGTACACGATCGCGAGCCGCTTGAGCGCACGTGCACGCTCGGCCGGCGTCGTCAGCGCCGCGTGGTGGTCTTGGAGAAGCGACCTGGCTTCGTCCATATCCAGTAGCAAGTACGTGGCCCACGCCAGTGAGCAGTGTAGCGAGGCGAGCTGGCTGGCGGTCAGGCCACTCCTTTCACTAGTCGCGCGCGTCAGTACCTCCCGAGCGTCAGAGGGGCGGTCTTTCGAACAGAGCAACTCGGCAGCGCCGACACTGGCCCTACACAGCGCGTCGGCGTCGCCGCTCTCGCGCGCAGAGGCGAGAACAGCGCTGTAGGCCTCAAGTGCCGCGTCCACGGCGCCTGCGAGGTCGTGGGCCTGTGCCTGTAGCAGCTGGTGCTTGAGTTCTGAGTAGACGCTTGGCTTGGGTGAGCCCGTCCCGAGCAGCCCTGTCTTGTCGGCGACAGTGGCCTGCGCCTTCTGCAGTCGCGCCAGACAGCCTTCGACGTCGCGACCGGTCGAGAGCGCGATCGAGGCCAACGCCATGTGGGCGCGCACGCAGAGAGACCCTTCGTGGAACGACGCGGCCGAGCAGCTCGCGAGCCCTTCCACAATCAAGTCGCGAGCCTGTTAAAGAAGTACCACGCGTCAGTGTTTCCACGCCACATCAACCTTCTCACGCTGTCTTCGTCTCACCTGGAGCGGCTCCGTGTCCGCCAGGGCAAAGCCCTGGAAGAGGAGACTCATGGGACTCTTGGGGAACTTGTCCCCGAGCTGCGCGGCCACGGTGAGGGCCATGGCATCGTCAATGGCTACAGAAAGATAAGGGGGACCGTGTCAGTCTGTGGCGAATCACGCATAAACCACCTAGCGTCCCCACGCACGCGCATCGGCGTCTTCGCTTCGCAGCAGCAAATACTCGGCCGCGAGTTTCGACGTCGGGAACCACTCGATCACGGACGCCGCGAGTGCGTCCAGCTTCTTGAGCTCCGTCTGCTTGGCCTTGAGAGGCGTGGCAGTCTTGACGTGGTTAAGCTGGTGGCGGACAAACATGGCGAGTGCAATGTCCGTCTTGCCACGGAGACTCTCCGTCTCAGTGGACGAGTTCGTCCAGTGCCATCGCCGTGACACCGTGGCAAACTGAGTCGCGAGCGTCTCCATCGAGACGTTGGATCCCTTGGCGTCCGACAGCGAGAACGCGGGCAGCTGAAGTAGATCTACGAGCGTGAGCCAGATCACCAGCGACGACGGGAGCTCGTCGTTCGCTTCTACGTCCACCGACAGCCCCTGCGTCTCGTCCACGAGCGTGTACCACGCGTCAAACGCCCTGCCATACAGCTTGAGCTGCATGGCCGTCGTGGCAAGCTCGGCCATCCACTTTTGGCTCGGCTTGGTCTTGTTGCCGCTGCGGAACACGCCAATAAGCTTCTCCAAAGCCTCCATTTTCTTGACGCCGTCGCTCGTCGCATCGTAGAGATCGACGAGGTTCTGAATAAGACACATCGTGAGCCACACACCTCGTGACTATGTACTTTCTACCACGAGGAGGTTCGTTACCTTCCACGGCGCCGGCAGCTCGGGCTTGAGATCCGCTGCGCGTCGCAGCGCCGTCTCTGCATCTTCCCACTGGACGACAAACCGCGTGGTCAGTTCCTTTATCAATCGCAGCGCAAGAGAGAGAGGAGAGAGAGAGACGGACGAGCTGGAGATGGAAGCTTGCGACACCGACGCACATGAGCGCCGGAAAATTGCTGGCGTTGAACTGCGACACGCGCCGCGCCGCGTCCAGCGCCTTGTCGTACTTCTCCTCACGCAGGAACGCGGTCGCTTCCTCCATCATCTGCTTGAGCATCGCGCCCGACATGGTCCCGACGCGCCCGGATCCGGAAAATGCACTGATTCCAGAATGGGGGTTGCACGGTGATTGGTTGAAAAGCGTGTACCCATTCCAGAGTGGATGCAATAGTGACATTAACAGGTGGTCACTCTATCGCGGCTTTTGACCTCCCAATTGAAGCCCGTCTGCGTTCGATGAGCATCTTATTCCGGTTGAAGAATGACGTTGCTGATGGCGCGACTTGTCGCGGTCTGTACGGTCCTCTCGACCGCGATCTGGGGGCTACGCGTGCAAGCGACAGTGCAGAAGAGACCACCGCCACCGGCCGTGCTCTGGTATGCGCCGTTCCTGAGCGGTGGCGGGTACTGCAGCGAGGCGCTTTCGTATGTGGAGGCGATCGACTGGGCGATCCAGGGGCGGCGCGAACACGACGCACGCGAGCTGCAGCAGAAGCGAGAGCACGGAGCGATAGAGGCGAAAGGCGACAGTGCCGTCGATGGGTCCGACGACGCGGACAACGGCGGCTCGCTGCATGATGAGCGACCGTTTGGCTTGTACATCACGCAGCATGGCGACTCGTACAACGCCGCGTTCATTCGCGACCTGCCCGATCCGATGCGTGAGCTTTTGAATCAGGTACGAAGAGCTACTATCGAGCAAACAAAGCCTGTTTTGTATTGATACTGTCCGGATGTGGCCAACAAATAGCACTGGATCGAAGAGCGCGATTTCCACTGGCGCCTGAAGAGCACCCAAGTCGCACTGGCGATTTGCCACTCGGAGCCCGGGGCGTGGTACCCGGCGCACTACACGACCTCACGGTGCCCGCCCGAGCAGGCCCTGTACGCTGTGGGGCGTACCATGTTCGAGACCGACCGCGTGCCCAGCGGATGGAGCGACCGCATGAACGCCATGGACGAGATCTGGGTGCCCACGAAATTCCAGCACCAGGTTTTCATCGACGGCGGCGTGCGCGCTGAGTCGGTGCACGTGCTTCCAGAGGCCGTGGACGTGCACTTCTTTGACCCGGCCACTGTGGACACGCCGTACGATCTCGCGTCGGAAATCACCGGCGAGAGAACGATCACTGCGAGCACGACGGTCTTTCTCTCGGTCTTTAAATGGGAAGAACGCAAAGGCTGGAAGGTCCTGCTGCGTGCGTACTTTGCCGCGTTTGCAGCGAGTGATGACGTCGTACTCGTCATTCTCACGAGCGCGTACCACGCGTCGTCGGAATCCGCGAGCGACTTCATGGCGATCATTGAAGTGTTCGCGCAGGCGGAGTTTGACAAGCCGTTGCGTGAGCTGCCGCTCGTGTACGTCATGCCCCCGCAGCTTCCACAGCACCAGTTGCCGGCGCTGTACAAGGCCGCGACGGCGTTCGTGTTGCCGTCGCGAGGCGAAGGCTGGGGTCGTCCCCATGTGGAGGCCATGGCCATGGGACTGCCCATCATCTCGACGTTCTGGAGCGGCACGACCGAGTACATGACTGAGGCAAACTCGTACCCTCTGCGAATCGAGGGGCTCGTCGAGGTATGTACGGATACCATGGTTTTGTGTGGGGAAGATATCAAAGCGACTGAACGGGCCTGGTGGGTTCTTCGTAGATCCAAGACGGTGCGTTCCGCGGCCACAAGTGGGCTGAACCATCAGTGTCCCACCTCACCGAGTTGCTCCAGCATGTCCATGGATCTCCGGTAGAGGCCCGTGAGAAAGGACAGCGCGCGCGCGAAGATATGGTCACCAAGTACGCGCCAGAAGTCATTGGCAAAGTGCTGCTTTCTCATATCGAACGTGTGCTCGCGATCGTCGCGGCGCGCGAACACGAGGACGCACAGGTGACGACGGCACCCGACGACGCGGAAGCTCATGACGAGCTCTGAATAGAAGAGTGGGAGAATGTTGAGGTAGAAATGAACCTCCGTTTTCGAGTTCCCCCACTCTCCCCTCTGTACCCGTGCCGACGGACACAGAGTCATGATTGGTGTCGCATCATACGCAACACATGCGACAGGTTCTGAAGGCCATTACCTAGCATGAAGAAAAATGCACATGCTTTCTGAGTTTGACGGTGATAGACCCATTGATTTTGTCATATCCGTCCCAAGAAGAAAAGCACACCACTACACGAATGCCCTCACGGCTCCATTCTCTCCGCGCTGACATTGAAAGGATATCTCGTGGAGGCGCGACCGTTTTGAACGAGAAAGTCACGAGCTCGAGGAAGTAAATGCCGTGAAAACCAGCAGCGAGTCGTGACGCTTAGGTGATGACGATGAAATATATTGAGTTGCTACTGTAGATATGCATCCTGAACGACGACAACCCTTAGGGCTCGGCGTGCTCGCGCACCGCGTCCCGCCGGTCTCTTTGGCTACCCAAGCAGTGGCAAGGCAAACTGCCTTCGCTAGGCACCGGGAGGGACCTATCTGTGCCTTCGTGTCGGGCTTTGATCGTCCTAAATGGAGTCCTGGGGGCCTTGAGCGGAGAGCCAGTGGTGGGCATCATTAAGCATCCAAGCTTCGATCGCTTCATGCTCCGGGCGGATGTCCGTGTGTCGATTGTACAGCTCGTGGTGGCAGCCAATCGGACCATCCGCGACCAGCAGAACCCAAGCCAGTAGAATACATATGTATTTAGTCTCAGGCGGGAGTTGAGCGACTCGTGTCTGAAATCTTCCTACCTACTGAATGTAGTTTTTGTTTTGATTACAATGTCACAGCCATTCTACCGACCATGGGTATTCGATTTCTGCTGGCGAAAATGGTCAGATTGGCCGCCACAAGGAGCTCGACAGTGTCCTTCGGCTCCTGGATTTCTTGTTCGTGCGCCGCGACTCGCTGCTTCAGAACGACGTTTTCGCACGTGATCTCGGCATTTTCTTTCTCGAGGTCCGTGATTTTCTGGTTCATAACAGCGTCTTCTTTCTCGTTCGATAATGGTGCTGGGATCTTCATGCCTTGGGGCGGAGTGATCGAAAAAAGCGAAGAATTGCAAAATGGCAACTTCCAGATGCTAGCAGAGTCGACTGCAGCTGATGTTTTCTCTTCTCTGCGACGAGGGTGTGATGGACTAAGGCCTGTCAAGATTTCCATCCGCGGAATACTGCGTTTCTTCTTTCTTTTCTCTTGACAACTTTGATGATTGGATCCATCAAATCCATTACGGGTACTTCCCCACCCCACTGCGAACGTCGGCAGAATGGCTCCGTCTCACTCCGCCTTAACGTCGCAAGAGCATCCCTTGGAGTTACCACCGTTATCGAACGCGAGCAGCTCGGCGTCCCCAGCAGAGTTTGCGGAGATCGAAGGCGGCGAGAAGCAGTGCATGTACGAGAAAGTGTTTCACAAGAAGGCTTGCTTAGAAGAGCGAGTCGCTGTCCTCGAAGTGCGCCTCGACGACCTCGGGCCGGCTCTCATTAACGTTGAAGGCGAAAAAGAGGATCGTCGTCGCGATAACGGCGCTTTGAACGAGCGAGTCGCGGCACTGGAAACAGAAACAAGAGTTTGAACGAGAGCGTCGCGACATTGGAAAAAGAAAACAAGAGTTTGATCGAGAAAGTCGCGGCACTTACTCAGGAAGTTCAGGAGCTGAAAACCACGGTGGAGCTCCTGGTGGGGGCCAATCTGACCGTCATTCGCCAGCAAGAACCGAACACCCATGCTCGGTAGAATATGAACTCTATACAAGTTCAGCCACTGTTGCGTTTCTCTAATCTTGCCAGACGTTTGTTGGACTCCGTGGTTTGACTTGTGGCGTGCTGAAACCTCATATTCAATCGTCTCTAGTCGCATCGTTCTCCCAGTCTGTCTCCGTGAGCCACGTGCGATGGAGCCACAGGCCTTTTGACGGTGCTGACGGTCCACATTCCAGCTCGCCGTTCAACACTTGCTTCATCCGACTTGCTGGAAAAGTGCCCTCGGCGATCGGCCGCGCAGTGCCGATGATCCGGCGCACCATGTGCCGCAAAAAGCCCGTGGCCACGAGCTCAATGCACACAAAGTGAACGGGCACTTTCCACGTCATGTCCATCTTAGGCTTCTTTGGCTGGGGAGAGCCGTCACCGTCAACACCATTCGTCGCTTCCGTTGGTTGTGTGGTGAACTGAGATGGAGGTTCGTTGTACAGTGATCCAGGATCGTTGATGATCTCCCCCGTGCCACACACGAGCGGGTCTAATGAGAAGACGACGTTGCTGTGAACATTCAGAATGCGGTCATAAATCTCCACACAGAAGCAACAACCGAAAAGCACGTACCGCCTGACGCGGACCCTAGCAGATATGATGGTCCGCACCGACGATCGGTCGGCGAACTCGGCCTTTTGCATACCCTGCGAGAACGGACGAAAGTCGTGCGTACCAACCACGAGGCTGAGCGCCTCCCGCAGTCGTTCAATGTCGAGTCTCCTTCCCAGGAACCACGAGTACTTGCCCAGGTCGAGGTCTGGGCGGTGGCCCTGCTGGATGTAATACACGTACTTCTTGTATTTCGACCGGAAGCGAGACGGCTTGAGCGACGCCGGCAGCTGCTCGATCTTGAGCACACGTACACCGTCGGGGAGAAGCTCATTCACGCGCTGCTGGAACTCGTGTGTCGATAGGCGCGGGTCCTCCATCAGTTTAATCGTCCCGTATTGCTGGACGACATGCAACAGAGGGACGTTCACCACTGAAAAGTAAACCAAATAAATAAAAAGTATCCGTAGCACACGTACAGACAGCGCATGCGTGCCCGCGTCTGTGCGGCTGCAGCTCGTTACGTGCACGCGCTGCGCGGCGTGAACGGTTTCGGTCACGGCGCGTTCAACGGCGTCCTGTACGCTTCCCTGGCCGGCGTTGTTTGCCTCGAGCTGCCGCTGCCAGCCCACAAACCCTGTCCCAAAGTATGCGATGTGGAGACAGTACCGCCAGCACGGCGCTGCACCGTCGGCAGTCAGCGCGCTGTCGCTACGCACAAGGCCTGCGTCGTCCTCATCAGAGCTGCTCATATTCATCTCAAATCCCAATCAGCCATTCACTCTTGGGGTTATCAGATAACTCAGATCTGATTATACCGCGCCCTAATAGAAGCCGCGCTCCACTGAATGGCCGTCGGTCAACAGGAATGCGACCACGCCGTGGCCGTGGCGTACCGCAATCTCCAGCGCCGTCGTGCCCTCCTAATGGAAGAAAAGGTACACATTGAGTAGGGCTCGAAAGTTCCAGCCACACGTGACGATCCTGTTCGACCAACTCACGCCAGACACAAGTCGCTTGTCGGCCCCCCACTTGAGCAGCACTCGCGCTATGTCGTCATGGCCCAGCAGCGCCGCCTCGTGGAGCGCACTGAAGCCGTCCGACTATATAGCGGTGTTTCCACGCACAAGAGTAAGTACGATCCCATTCGAGTGTGGGGAAATGGGAGACTAGATTGCTTACGTCTCGCTGGTTCACGTCGGCTTCACTTTGCAGCAAATACTCGACGGTCGCGAACTGGCCTTTCTTGGTGGCGATTTGCAGCGCCGTGTATCCTTCTTTCTAACGTTATGGTATTCAGTTCAGTCGTCCGCTGAAAATGGAACCAGGCAAAGGCTTGCCAAATCGATCTTCTATGGGCGTACGTCCGTGTCGTTGATGCGCGCGCCTTTCTCTAGCAGCGCAGCCAGCGCCGAGACGTCGCCCTTGCCTGCTGCGTCTACAACCGTGCGATCGAACTCCGCTCAGTAGTTGGGTTACATACTTTGTTGCACTCTGTGTACCTGTGAAGGCGTCTTCGATCTTGATCACATTCATGTTTTCCTGCCCAGTCACACCCACGTCGTTTCGATATCATAGATCACAGGTCTCCCCTTCTGCGCATTCATACGTTTTCAGAGGTAAAATTGTGCGATGACGCGGCGCACTGTCCAATTTCTCCAACAGCGGCGGCATACAATTCAGGACAATAGATTTTGTGAGCCAGCCACAGTAGGGGAAGCTCACGGTCAAGTCAGACTCCGTTAATAATGCTAGAGACAAGAGAGACTCGGTTTGGTTCGCACCCGGCTGCCATGGCCACAAGACCTGAGATCAGGCACCAGGCGACACCAAGCTAGCAATCGTCCGCCTCAGCGGCGACTATCCAGTTACCACGGTATACTGCGAACCCAAATGACCTGTAGATCACGTGATCTCCGCCCCAGTGACAAGATGGCTACACTTCGCATTGCGCATGTTGGGAAGTGTAGCGCAATCGCCCGCTAGTCCACCGTGGATTGGATATAAATAAGTGTCCTGTGATTGGTCAAAATAGAACCTGAAGTGTGCTATCTATAGATTTCTGGGTTGGTATTTTGTAGTTCTGAACCTACAGAGTTTCCCTTTGCCTTCGCTCTTTCTCATCATGCTTTCATTTCCCCATTTGCCCCGTTGAGCCGTTTCGACCCGCTCTCTGTCTCTCTTCACGCAAGACTCGACCCCCATGGCGCGACGATTGACCAAGGTACGCGAAGGCGTCTAAACTCCTCCCTCGTGGATGGGCATCTAATGCGCTGTCCTCTATTCCTAGGAGCTGGCCGAGTTTGAGAAGAACTCGCCCGACTGGTGCACGGTCAGCGCCGTTGACGACGACCTGCTCCACTGGAACGCGATGGTCGCGGGGCCGGTGCGTGCTTCTGCTTTCTCCTGCTGTGTAATGGCGAAACACGGGGGCTTAGCGTATTTTACTCTTGTTTATAGGAGGACTCGCCGTACACGGGCGGCGTCTTTAGTCTCGATCTCCAGTTTCCAACCGAGTACCCGTTCAAGGCACCCAAGGTGCGTTGCGTTCTCCATCACTTCTCTCGCTGAATGAGAATTTAAATGCAGTGGCTTGTTTGGGTATATGTAGATCAAGTTCCTCACGAAGGTGTACCACCCCAACATCAAGACGAGCAGTGGCGAGATCTGCGCCGACATGTTCAACGAGGTGCGGAGCGATACTACGATGGGTTGATATCCCCTATGGCGGTGTCTAATACTAGTATGGGATCTGTATATTATCGCTATATAGAACTGGACGCCGACGCTCAACGTGCTTCACTGCCTCACGGCGATCAAGCAGATCCTCTCGACGCCCAACATGGACAATCCGCTCGAGCCCGAAATCGCCAAGCAGCTTGCGAGTGACAAGGCCGCTTTTGACCAGACGGCCCAGGAGTGGACCAAGCAGTACGCGACCTAGCGCGTCTACTAGCTAGGCTGTGTGCGTCACGAGTGCCGGAACGAGACAGTCGGCGGCAACCAAAACAAAACAGTTTCTCCACCCCCTTCTAATATAAAGCAGCCGTCCCCGTTCGCCTCGACTACCCAAAAAACGTTCTCTACACTTTCTACTACGGGTCGGCATTAGTACTCGTCTCTACTGGACTTGCTTGCGGTGCCACTCGCCGTTCTCGTGGACGAGCTCGCTCGTGGGCCAGTACTTGGGCTCCAGCTTGAGTGTGCTCAGACGGTCTTTTCCCGACAGATCAGCGTACTTGATGCGCACCGAGTCGTTGCCAGCCTTGGCCTTGACAACCTCAATGAAATCGTCCAGGGTCTTGACCTTGATGCCGTCAATCTCCTTTATGCGACTCGTCGGCGGTGGGCCGTATCGTGCCGCGGGCGAGCCCGAGTATCGACACGACACGTACACGCCATCCTCCAGATCGATGCGGCGTTGTGCCGACACGGAAAGCGGGGGCGCCTGCAGCAGCAGCCCCTGCCAAAACACGATGCGGTTCAGCTCCGTGCTCTCCAAGAAGAGCGTCTTGACGTCGATGACTTTTTCCTCCCCGTCACGGACGATGCGGAGCTTGACCTCTGGCTTCTGCGCACCCTTCTCAACCTGCAGGAATGATGTCACGATCTGGTCGTCGACGGCAACCAAGATATCGCCATTCTTGAGTGTCTTGGCGGCTTCTGTGCCGCCCCAGCAGCGCACGACGCTCAGAACTGTGCGTCGATCCGGTGCGTCGATCTCCAGCAGCTCGGCCACTGATTGCTCGAGTCCAAGTTCGCGCGCCTTGGCCAGGCTGATCTCTTCAAAGTCGACGCCGAGATCCCACAGCTCGGGGGTCCTGCCCTCCATTAACGGTCTGGCGCTATCCATGATGATATCAATGGGAATACCACGGTTGAAATGGCTCTCGATCTTGTTGCCGTTGCGGCGCTGTTGGTAAGAGAACGATCCCCAAAAGGCCTGTACTTCTCCCTCTGGGTCAGTGATGACGCCGCCCTCCGTCGAGACGACGTCTTGAAGCGCGACCATTTCTAGATTGTGTTCTTGGTACCGAGGCGGGTTGGGCATGGGCAGTGCGATCCACTTGACGCCCGTGACGATGGTCTCGCGAGAGACCAAGTCCGAGTGGCCGCTTCGTCCGACGCTGCTGATTAGTCCGACGAGCCACGCCGGGTCGGACGGTGCGATTTTCTTGTTGGAGATCGCGCAACTCTCGATGGGTGTCGAGCCAATGAGCTTGGGGTCGTACTGCACAATCGCAAAATTGTGGACCGGGTGCACAAAGACAACTTGCGCCGGCACGACGATTGTGCTGGCAAACGTGACCATGGCGTCACCCAGCGAGTCGGTGACTGTGTTGCGGTCAACGACGACCAGCCCTTTTTCGGCGTCGATCACGAGTCCCGTGCCGCGGTAGTTGGCAGTCGCCAAGCTGTTGACGCTGAACGGACGATCATAGTCGACCGTCACGAGCGAATGCGCGAGCTTGGCTTCAATCTTGTTCTTGCCCCGCAGTGTCGTTGTGGAACCGATTGCGCCGTTCTTCTTGGATGCATCAGTCGTGGCATCTTGTGCATCGTCGGGTGTCTTGCTTGATGGCAAATCGTCCAGGCTTGTGCAGTGCCACGTGCCTTCCTTGTCATCGCGCACGTACTCGCAGAACGGGAACCAGCGACGATCGATGTGGACCACTTCGACACGGTCTGCCTTGTCGGCCAGCATCGAGTACTTGATGACAACACGCTGACCATCCACACAAGTCGCGAGATAGTTCTTCAGCGAATCCAGGTCGGGCGTCGGCACGCCGTTCACTGACTTGATAAGTGAGCCGCGGCCGATGTGGGACCGCTGCAAAAAGTAGCCGGGATCCGCGACGTACGGTGCGCCGGCCACGAGTGCATAGTTGCGCGCCTGCTGATACGAGAGTGCGTTGATGACAGCGCCACCGATTTCGATAAAGCGGGATGGCGTCACCGCGTGCAAATCCTGCACATCCATCGTCGTCTTGACCAGTTCTCCGGAACGCTCGACTTCCACTTCAATCTGAAAACAAACCCATAATTGCACTCAGACTTAAGGGTTGAATAGCTGTATCGATTATGCGTACCGTCTTGCCAACGTGGTCGTCCAAGATCGCCTCGAGTGGGACAAAACGGGTAATCAGTTCACCGTTGACTCGCACGAGAACATCACCAGGCTCGAGCTTCTTATGGGACGGCCCACCGGGCACCGTCTCGGCGACCGTGAGCATGCCCGTCTCCAGTGGAGAAGTCGATCTCACTAGCGACTCAGTTGATGCAGACACACCCAGCCTTCGCACCTCATCAAACGGCTGGATATGCATTAATTCGCTTTCCGTTAATGATCGCTGACTGGAAAACGCCGGTGCAAATGAAGCAGGCGTACCTTGTAGTGGAAAACGGTCTGAATGGTGCCACGTGGCACCTCTTTACCATGCTGAATCAACTCAAGCGCACGCTTCACACGGTCAAGTGGGAGATAGAAAGAGGCCGACGTGCCGATCTTGCCACCAGCATTCAGCGCGACAGCCTCGCCATCATGGTTCAACACAGGTGATCCAGACGATCCACCCGTAGTACCTGTGTGGGAAAAACCCCAGAGGTGGATGAGCGTCATGATAAGATCCAGGTATCAGACGGTCAATACGAACCAGACGACGCCTGAAAATAGAACGTGTTGAAGTCGTTGTAGCTGTTGAAGCCATAGTTGGGTGCATCCCGATCGAGTCGCGCGAGGGTGCCGCTCGCAATCGCGAGCTTCTCGGCGGCATCATTCCCGACCACACGAATATCCGTGCCGACGCTGGCTTTCTCGGGCACGAGCGGCAGCGATGGTACCGACAGATGCTTGACATCCTACCACCATTTACCACATCGTGAGTCTTGGGATACGGGTACATTAATACGACGCAAATCGTACGGCTGGTGAGTACTTGAAGAAACCAAAGTCGTGGACCGGATCGCGATAAATGGGGATCACGCGCACTTCCTCATTGTTCTGGAAGACGGCCTCAGCGTCCTATATGAACGATTCACAATCCATCATTTCGGCATCCTGCAACAAATATAGTGAGACGTGGCAATGCACATACGATGGGGCCAGGGCCGACGACGTGGCGGTTGGTCAGGATAATCCCCTGCTCAGCATCCACGACAAAGCCCGTCGCGGATCCGTTGCCCGGTGACTCGGTATCAAAAAACTATCATCCGCACAAGAAGCCGTCAGCCCCCATCCGGGGTACTTGTCATAGGGCAGCAAGCCCATCTACCTTAGGATTATTGAGCTTGAGCGATACAATCGCTGGCACGACTCGCTCCAGCGTCGCCTTCCAGTCGATGCTGTTGTGCTTGGCCTCGGCCGCGACCAGTTCTGCCGCGAGCCGTGCACTCAGCTGGCGCTCTTCCTCACACAAGCAGAAACGATCGTCAACATAGAGTTACGCACAGTGACGGAGTGTTGCCACTGGACGCTTACCTTGCTCCTTCTCCAGTTCCTTCTGCTTGTTCTTCTCTTCGTTCTGGCGTGGGTAGACGACCAAGTAGTAGAGCATCCCCACGGTCGTCGCGATGCCCACGACCACGCTGCGCACTTGCGACTCTAATCAACACGCCCCAGTCAGTCTTCTAATACAGTAATCATATTGTATGCCGCCGCAGCCAGCCCATACGCGTGAATAATGGCCCTTGAGAAGAGCCAGCTGACGTGGCAAGCGTTCGCGCCCATTGCTTGCGATCCGCGGCCTGTCTCAGCGCCGGAATTCGACGGATCGATGCGCCGACCACGGGACCACGACGCGAGATCGCCGCGGTGCCCGCAATGCGCTTTAAGCACGCGCTAGCATGCCCCCTGTGGCGCACGACCGCCCGCAACATGGTGTCCTTCCTGTCTCCCTCTTTGCGTTTGCCGATCCAGCGAACGTCGAACTTTGCCTTGTGTTGGGGGACTTGGTCCGAAAAATCATGGCTTTTCGACAATTATCGACAGTCGAGAATTCAGACTCAGTGTCGAAAATACGCCCATTACAGTCTGACCCCTGGGCGATAATACGTAATGGAGACGCCCGAGTTCATCCGCGCGGCGTACGCGCCCGTGGAAAACGAGACGCCCAACGAACGGCGGCGCCGACTCGCGAGCAGGCGCGCGGCCAAGTACCGGTATTTTGCAAAGGTCGACAATGATCGCCGTATGCAGAGCAAGGACAGGCAGCGCCGCTGGCGCGAGACGCTGGATGAGACCAGGCGCCACGAGATCCGCGAGCAGAACCGTCTACGGCAACAGACGCGCCGCGGCAAAATGACAGCGGACGACAAGCACAAACGCAACCAGCAGCAGCGCAAACGGCGCGCCGTGATGGACGAGCAGGCGCTCGAGAATCTGCGCGAGCGCGAGAAGCTACGGATGCGGAACCGGCGGGATAAACTGCGTACGGGCAAAGAGCCGTCGCCAGCAAAGACGACTGCAGAGGAGCCGCGACCGCGAGAGCCATCGGCGTGGCTGTCGTCTTCACCAATAATGCTTAGCATGTTCAGCCCGTCCTCGAGTGGCGGGACGCTCCCGCCGGCTGCGGCGCTTGGTGTGATCCGCAGCAGCGACAGTGACCACCCGCCACCGCTCGCCGCTGTGCGGCACCACCACCATCACGCTCCCATTGAGATTGCACCTCTCCAGTTTGTACTCCCACCGGCGTCATCGATCCAGTCCCACTCGTTCGCAGACCGCACGCTGGCGCCGCTTCCGCAAGTGCAGAATGTCCTGCCCCACGCGTCGACTCTGCTGCATGCAGCCGCGCCGCCTCCTCAACAGCAGCAACAACAACAGCTCATGCCGTTGGCCATCGCGACTGGCCCGGTCAGTAGTGTGAACGCCCTTGGGAGTACTGGGCCATCCATGCTCAACCCTGTTCCGCAACCACCACTACCACCGTCGTCGTCGTCGGTCAGCATGATCCACCTGAATTCCCCGTTCGTGTACGCGCCGCCGTCCTCCTCCTCGTCGCTTGGCTCCCTCTTAAATCCGTCAGGCATGCTTTCGCTGCCGCCACATCTGTCGCTGCAGTCCCATTCCCAATCGCAGGGGGTGCTGCCGTCACTGTCGCAGCTGCCGGAGCTGCTCGCGACAGCGTCAAGCGGTCGCGACTTTTTCGACTCGGTCTCGTCGTCGGCCCATGGCTACTTTCCCTCTATTGCTGATTTTACGAGTGATTTTGAGACGACGTTTCGAACGTAAAAATGAAAATTCCATTCGTGCCACTACGAATCAGCGGAGGAGGCTGTCGAGCTTGTTGAAGCTGCCCTTGCTGAGCACGCGGTGCGGCGTTTCGACGCGCCAGAGCGACTTGTACGCGTCGCTCGAGTAGGCTCTGCGGTTGTCCAACAAGAACAGTTCCAACTGCGTCTCGGGGAGCAGCAAGAGCTGGTAGTACCGCTTCGCATGGTCAAAGTGGACCCCCGAGCGACTGATGGACGGGTACGAATACAGGATCCCCGTGAGCCCCTGGTGGAGCGCGCCGACGTTGAGCAGCATTTGCTGGACGCCGCCTTTTGTGAGTGTCGCGCCCTGCATGTGCTGGAGATCGGTAATCAAGATGCTCGCGAGCAGCGCGTCAATGCCGTCGAAGACGAGCGCCATCTTGTCGCTCGACAGGTACGGCTGCAGCGCGTGCTCCATCGATGACAAATTGATATTAAGACACAGCACACTGTCCTGCGCCATGGTCACTTGCTCTTCATTCAGATCGAACCGCTGCGACACGAGCTGCGTGAGATAGTAGAAGCAATGGAGACGGATCTCACGGCGCAAAAAGAAGAGGCACTCATCGGCGAGCGAGCTGCATTTCCAGCTGGTCGCCTGCAGCGCCTCGCCCACGCCCGACGACGCACCAGTGCTGTCGCCGTTGCTGCCGCCCCCAGACAAGCCAAACGATGTCGTGCGTCGGTTGACTCTCGATCCGACAGTGTGGAGGAATTGAGCAATGTAGTCGCAGGCGCTGTTGATGTACCCGAGCATCGCGACGCGTGAGTTGTCCATGAGCAGTCCTTTGGTGCCGTTCGCGCCTGGCCAGGTATCCGGGTCATAATACTCCTTCTCCATCTCGTATTCTTTCTCACGAATGAGTTCCCTGGGTGCATTGGATATTGGTGTCTTGGAAACGGGAGTGGCACGAGCCTGTTGAAACGGAATGGGGCCGTCCCGCTTCGCGCGCTCGTACAGTTCGTACTTTTGGAACATTGCCAGCAGCTCGGAGAACGCAACACTCTGCACGATTTGGCGGTGGTTCAATGTCGGTTCCCGAGTGTCTTTGACGATCGCGGCACAGTCGTCGAGCCACTTAAGCACGGTCGTGTCCAGCACACCAATGAGCTCATTCATGTGGTCGGGCATCTTCTGGATCATCTCACTGAGCTCCTCAGAGATGAACAACAAGCTGTCGATGCTGGGCGGCTGATATGACGTGTCGGACGGAACCGGCAGCCGCCAGCTATTGTTCGGACTGCGGTATTTCAAGTTCAAAAAGTGCTGCGCGCGGGCCTTGACCTTGGGGATCCACTTGGTGGCGATGAACTGGTGCAAGAAGGCCATGAAGCCCGACGGGTTGGCCTGTGGTACCGGATTCGACTTGGCAAATAACTCCTGCAGGTCCTTAGCGACCTGCTGGAGATCGTCGTACACCACGGGCAGGTGGAACACGCTCGGTTCACAGACACGTGTGCGGGTCTCTCCATCAATCACTCGACTGTTGGAACCGTGTGGCAAAAGCAACCTGGATCCGCTAGTATCATCGGGCTGCTTGTTGCGGCTGAGCTTAAAGAGATCGCCTGTCGCCACGGTCACGGCTGTGTCTCTCACTGCGGTACCGCCTTCGACTGCGGACGCGTCTTCGAAGTATTCTCCCAGGACACGCTGCAAAGAAATCGACGAGTTCAGCAAGAAGTGTGAGCACTCTCGTCACTTCAAGAGACCGTACTGTACCTCTAGCAACCGAGAGATCTTGGAGAGGACATCCGCCATGCCGTAGTTATAGCTGTCTCCCTTACTGTTAAAGTACGACGCCACCAAATAGTGGCGCTGTGCAATGCGCCGCAGCACGTGGAAGAGCAGCCTCAGAAAAGTCTGGAAGTTGCCCGAGTGGTCGTGCTTGCCAAACTTCTTCTCGGTGAAGCTGTTATCAAACGACGTGTAGCTGCTCGAGTTGAAGATGCCGCGGCAAATGAGCGAGATCTCGATCACGACTTCGTTCAGTTCGTTTTCCAGCGTGCTTTTGAGCGAGCCGATGACTTCCATTTCACGACGAATTCTGCAGAGACATTGCACAAGTGGATCAGCATCATCCTGAGAAGAAACATAAAATGCCCAGCATACTTTTTCACGGCGTTGACGGCCGACTCCAGTGGGCTCATTTGTGTGGTAGCGCCAAGCGCTGCGCTCGTCGCGTCAGCAAAGAGCGTCTTGCCTCTTTTGTGGTCCCACTGGTCGGTCTGGTACATCATCTTGTCGAACTCATTGTCGAGAACCGACTCGCTGCTCAACTCGTTCTCGATCGCCGCGAGCGAGTACTGATTGGCCTTGGAATAATTGGCAAACGCTCCCTAAAGAGACACAGGTGAGCGGCTCCATAGAGTGGGGTCTCTCACACTGGGTCATACCTTCATGTAGATGATCTGCTGGATCTCCATCACGAGATGGTCTTCGATGGCTTGCTTGCATTCCATCAATGTGTTGCGCACGCCCGTGATCGCGTTGAACGCGAGCAGCTTTTCGCTGAACACGAGATCGAGCGATCGCGTAAACATGTCGACCGCGCCCGTGAAGTTGCGCTCGCTCATCATGGTGTGGATCTTGGACGGCGCGGCCTCAATGTACTGAATATCGTTGATGATATCCACGACCTACGACACCGACACCACCACGTATGGAAAAAGCGAGTGACGGACTCTTCAGACTAAACGAGACCACGGGTGGGCTCGTACGAACCTTTTTGGCCTCATACTTTTGCAGCAAGAGCTCGCGCAGGTTCTTGGTCTTGGAGCTCAGAATGTTTTTGCCGTCCGACGCGCGCTTGCTCACTTCGCGCACCTTGTCCTTGGTGTCTGGCAACGTCGTACGTTACGGTATTTCCCCCACAGCCTGTAACTGTACAGTGTATTACCTTGTAGCTGGTTGGAAATGACTGTGAACCGCGCGAGACTCGTGTTGAAGTTGGCATAGTTTTCGTCAATCACGTCGGCGATCTCGGCGTCCGCAATCTCGCGAAACTTGGTGATACGCTGCAGCTGCTCGTGGCGGATCTCATCAGACGAGGCACCCACAATGAACCGCAGCATGTAGCGCTGCACATTGAACTTCTTGTCGAAGAACACCGCGTCAATGCCCTGCATGGTGGTTCCCTCCAGAGCTGGTGTGTTGTCACGCGAGAAGATCTGAAAGAAACTTTCCTATTGGATAATGTACCTTCCCTGAAACGACGTTTCAAGATTGAATCCTGTCAAATACGATCTCGTACAGGTTGCACGAAGGTACGTGACGGCCCTTCGGGATTTCCACCACATCGCGCGGGAAAAAAGAAGTCGAACCGATGGGCGTCGCAATGCGATTCTTCCGCGGCGATTGGTGAGGTTGGAGGCACTCCCGACGTATACACACCGTCATCACCCCCTCGATCGGAGCATCTTGGTCGTATTTCCCGAAAGTTTGCGTTTGAACGGCCTCGTGGAAGCAGCGATATGGGCGATACAACCAGTGGTACCGCCTCGCGGTCGGGGTATTTCCAGCAGTACCTGGCTCGCATGGCGCCCACGCCGTTGCCCCCACCACCGGTGCCTTTCCCCGCGACGTCGAGCAAACCCATGCTACCTCCTGCTGGTCTAAATGGTCGTCGAGCGAGCAGTAATGAGACTGGAAACTACAAAGGGAAACAAGCGAGAGACGTCTCTTCGGCACCGCGCAAGTCCTTGGTCGACGCGTTCAAGCAGCACGGCATGAGGCTCTGCGACGGTTCCAAGCTCAACGCCGTTTCCAAGGGCGTCACGCATCTCGGTGCGATCCCTCCGACGCTTGGTGTCCACATCACGGCGGTATATCTGAGCCAGAACGACCTCACTCGGCTCGACGGCGTGGAGCAATTCCAGAGCGTGCGCCTGCTTTCCGTGGCCGCGAATCGGCTCGCCCAATTCGCCGAGATCGACCGACTGAAGCCGCTCGCGCAGCTGCGCCACCTCAACCTCATGGGAAATCCTCTGTGTGACTACCCAAACTACCGCTTCCGCATTATCGACGCCTTGCGGCAACTCGCCGTGTTGGACACCGTCGAGATCTCCAAGCTGGAACGCGACATGGCTCCTGTTGTGGCGTCGCAGGACCGTGCACTGCGAGAGATGGTGCTGAAGAACCACGTGGAGATCCAGAAGCTCCAGCGACTCGTCGCATGGAGTCGTGTGCTGGGTGAACTCCAGTGTGGCGTGCTGCGCGATGCCGCGACCGGTCGATATGATCAGCTGCCGACCCCGCACAGCAGTGATGCATTGTTTACGACGGAAAGGTTCCTGCGCGTGTGGAGGTATGAAGACTCGCTGGAGCCACGCGACCGCGCGATGCTTGAAGCAAGGATGATGAACATCATTGCCCGCACGCGGTCCAAGCTCACGGAGGAGACGCCGTCGACCAAGGCCAAGGAAATGCTGTTTAAGCTCGCGGACGCATCTGTCGTCGCGCGCCGGAGAAATCTAAATGACATGCCTGCAGCGATGCGGCGTGAGCACAGTGTCTGGGAGGACGCGTACGCGCACATTCTCCAACTGCAGCAGCAGACGATTGCGAATATGCGGAGTGAATGCGACCGCAATCGCCAGGCCACGCTGGAGGCCATGCGAGAGCTCGTGGTCGTGAATCCAGCGCAGCGGTGTGGTCGGCGGGACGTACTGAGGCATCGTTCAGAGGATTTTCATTCCCGACCCCGCAATCGTGATGCTGCGACAGAGACCAGTTCCGGGGAGAAGTATCCAGAAGATGCCGCCCGACTATCCCTTGAATCATCGAAACAAGGAGAAGACCGTGAGCGTGTAAAACCAGTTGCCACTTCCCGAGCACGATTATCGAAGCCGATGATTACCCCGACTCACCAACAGTCGAAGCTGGAAGGAACTAGCATTCCTACGAAACCAAATCGGTTGTGTCTGCGGCGTGTGCTTCGATCGGGCCAATTTGGAAACAAAGGCCTCAAGGAAGCTATTCAGAGCTTCTCTTTACGCGAACCAGTAGTGCCCAAGCCACCACCCCGAGGGAGACAGCTCGTCCGGACAACAACTGCACAAGCTCATGCGGCGCGTGTCTCATCCAACCCCGAAAATGATGACGCCACTGAGCAATTGGTGACCCAAGATGCCATAGCCGAGGCCGCTGCAACAGTACCCACCTCCAACTCTCCCTGGATGCGAGACCGCCATTTCTTCAAAGATCACGAGTCGAGCCGAAAGGCGCCAAGTGAAACAGTGTGCAGTGCCGATACAGTGTATGCACGTTCCGTCAGCGAGTTCTCATCCGAATGCAATAGTGATACCGACTTCACACACGCCGCCCCATTTGTCGTCACGTCTCGCGCTCAACAGAGTCGGTATCAAGACGAGTTGATCCGTTATCAAGAGACACCTCCTCTCGAGCTCAACACCGTGTGCGAGGACGAAGAAGAAGGAGACCAGCATTCACGAGTTACGTCCAATCGTCTCCCACGCTTTCTAAGTGAGCGTCAACATGAACTCGAAGCGCGAGAAGAGAAATATATTACGGCCCTTATGGAATCCGAACAGCGCGAGCTCGACCTGCGCCAGCAAATGAGCGTCATGGACAAGCAGGTCGCTCGGTTCCAGCAGCTTCTGTCTGAAAGCGACCACGAGCGGCAACGAATGAAGCGAGAGATCCATGCGCGGACGTCCGCCATCGCGCGACCAATAATGTTGCGCCGATGCTTCGTTCGATGGATTCATTACCACCAATGGTCCTTGCAAGTTCGTCATCTCCAGCGGAAGCGCAGATTCATTATCCAGCACGATGCCTTTTGGAGTTGGCGACGTCAAGTGTGGGCACGGCACGAACTTCATCGCATTCACGTGCGCCAGCAAACCCGCGTACTCTGGAGCCATCTCACCGAGTGGGCCAATTTCACTCGGATTTCTGTGATCGCACACCACACGCATGCACTACGGCAGTCTCAGTTGATGAAGCGCATCCTGGACGAGTGGCGACAGCAAGTGCTTCTGAAGAGACTTGTGGGGAAGATGCTCGCCAGTCGATCTCAGTCACGCTCTCAAGAACAACTAGGGATAACGTTTGTGGCGTGGAAACGGTTCGTCGTGCAAAGGGCGCAGATCCACCGCCTTCAATTATACTACGCACGTGTCGCCGTGAATGCTGTGAAGCAATCCGCCATGGGCAATTGGAAAATCTACGTGCTGACCGTCGCACGTCCCCAGCGAACCAGAGTGGATGCGTTCACAACATCAAGAATCACCGCCGTCAAGATAGCTCATTTCGTGGCGTGGAGGAATTCTATGAGAGCCGAGGAATTTCACATTTCGCATTTGCGTCGCAAGGTGTGGTTGGCATGGCGTACGTCGATCAGGCACCATGTCGCCGAGCGCGAACGTGTCCTCTCGTACCGTTTCGAGGTATTGAAGCTTCACGTGATGGAATGGGGTCGCGTGGCAGCGGACCGCGCTGCGAGCCGTCGGTCCCTGAACCTCGCAACGCGCCATGTGAATCATCGACGGCTTCGCAAGCTCTGGATGTACTGGAAGATCTACTCGATCGCAGTCAAGAGGTACAAGCAAGGCGCTACCAAGTCAAGAAGGCACTACTACAAGAAGCTCTTGCGTCGCACGTGGGCAAAATGGCAAGGAGACACGCGCGAAAATTTGGTGGCGAGAAAGCGAGCAAAACGCGGTGAGTTAGTCTTTCACTTTAACGCGTTTCGTGTGGGTGTGCGTCAACAATTGCAAGCGAAGACTAGACAGAAGTTTGTTTCCCATGCAGCCAAACGACGACTCTTTGCTCAGGTTCGAAAGTCGTTTGCTGCGTGGGCGGCGTGCACCAAGCGTCGACGGCGTAGCAAGACGGTCTACCAGTACGTGGTAGGCAATCGAAACCAAGCCATGATGGGCTTGGTATGGTCTCGGTGGAAACACCAACGCATTGTGCGGCTACAATACAAGCTGCTCGCGTCCCAGCAGCTCAACGAGGCGAAGATGGAAGAACACCAGCTAGCCGAACGAGATCTCGCCATGCTAAACGATCGCTCGGTCTCCTTAGAGGATCAGGTGCGCCGCCTCACGTCGCAATCACGTGACCGAGACAAGGAGATCCGCCTCTATCAAGAAGAGCTCCAGCAACGCGAACTCAACATTGAAGAACTGGAAAAGGAACTCGACGGCGTGATGCAGCGGCTTCTACAGGCTGACGACGATCGAAGAGATGCGACCAAACGCGCCCAGCTGAATAATAAGGACCAACAACATCGTGTTCGAAACCTTGAGAAGGAAAATGACGCATTGAAGACGCGGGCCACCGAGCTGGAGGGCACCATCAAGGCTCTATCCTGTTCGGTAGAAGAAGCACGAAACGAGACATCTTTGGTGCAAATGCAACTGGCCGAGGCGAAACGTCAGGTTGAAGACGCGAGAAGTCTTTCTCACGAACGGGAACAGTCGTTACGAGACTCAGTAAGCGACCTCGAGAAACGTCTTGAAGAAGAACACCGTGAACGACAAGAGACAGTACAGCGATTGCAGGAGTATGAGGCACGCATCGCGAGCACGTGTGCGGAGATCTCGGACCACGAAAATGCTCACGAACAGGAATGTATCCAGCTGCGCGCAGAGAAGGTGCATCTCGACATCTTGCACAACGAAGCGGTCGTGCGCAACGCGGAACTTGAACGCCTGCTTGGTGAAAAGAATGAACAAATCATCGCGCTGTCGATTCGGCTGAAGGACGCACAGTGGAACGACGAGAGAATCGCCCAATTACACCGTCGCCAAGCCGAGCCGGCAAGCGAGCAGAAAGAGCCGACGGTAGGCAGCAGTCTGGCGATATCATCCAATCGTGGGAGCGTGATTCACAACTGTGGTGATGGGGAAACGCCTCGGTCCAAGAAATCAGCTGTGATGGCGAACTCGATTATTTGTGTCCCAGTAAAGCAAGTGCAGAGCTGCATGCTCGTGACGACTGAGGGGAATCGCGTGGGAAGCCACACTGACGCCTCGAAGGATGGCAAGTCGGTCAGCTCGGTCCCGACTATCCCAAGTGAGGAAGAGCAGCGCATCGATGAGCGGACCAATCAGATTCACGCCGATCTCCAGCTGCTGCAAGAACGGATCACCAAGCGACTCCAGCAGGTTCCGTGCGTCCCGAGCGTCGAACAGTTGACTCGCACCCACAATCATACTGTCAAGCTCGCATCTGACAGCGACGGGGCGTCGGTCTCGACACTGTCCGAGTCAGAGCATGAGCGTGACCGAAAGACAACCCGCCGCACGGCGTCGACGGCGCTAAGCGTCGCCTCCAGAACGAGAATTCTTCGGTCAGGAGTGACAACACAGCGGAAGGCAGTCGCAGCCACGATCTCTGACCGCGAGAACACTTCTCGACTCGCAAACCGCTCTGCAGTTCGAGTGATCTCCTCCGTGTCACGTCAACCCAAGCCAAGCGCGGAGCCGTATCCTCCGCTTCGGCCCCTGAGTTCCAAGTCGCAGATCTCTAAGGCAAAGAAACTATTGACGGGGCGGCGTATGGCCAAGAGCACATCGAAGACATGATGGCTGGACGAAAGGTTGCCACTGATGCCAAACTCAGTGCGTCTAAAAACAGTACGATAAGGGACTCGGCCTATCTCAAGGGTTGCTCGCAAAGCGTGACAACTGCATGCACCACCAAGAGGTTCTCAATGAACGAGCCACCGCCAACAGACGAGCTCTCTAGACAGGACGCGGCTCGTCCCGTGGAGTCTACATCAATAGTACCAAGCTACGAAGATGCACAGAGTGGTGGGCGAAACGCTAGCTCCACCAAAAAATCGTCTCCAGCGAAGATGGCCGGCGGTGAGCATAAACTTCCACTGGGAATGGGTACGTGCAATCACCACCGGAGGTGAACTTGTAATAATCTAACGTAGTGCTTGTGCTGGACCGCCGTCAGACGTGAGCACGACGTCTTTGGCTGCGATCAGTGCTCGCCTGATGCCGCAATTGACACCCGCGGAGCTCGAGATTTCCAGAATCCACCGTATGAACAGTCGGCTTGCAGGGAATAATGACCAGGACCAGGAGAATGCGCCGGATTCCGTGGCCACATCTCCTTCTCGTATCGCGGCCGCACTGGCAACAACTGGTAGATCCGGTGGCGGTTCCGGGATCCACGATTCGCTTATCGCGGAAGAGTGGGTCAATTTGCATTTGGAGACGAATGGCACGTACCTCCTGCCCGCTAGCGATATCCAGGCGCTTCTGCAGCAGCCCGACGTGCAAGGTGGCGCTGGCGGTGACGATGCGGTTGATGATGACGAAGAAACCTTTGCGTTCCGTCGCAAGGGCGAGCCCGTGGGGCCGCTCGCACGCGCGGGTATCGACCGCTGGACGCTGTATCGACTAGGTATGCCCAAGCTCCTGGTCGACCGGTTGTATCGCGCGCTCTACGTATACACGAACGGCTTCCACAACATCATCAATGAGATTGCGTCCCATTGCCCGCCGACCGTCGAGAAGCACGTCTCATCGAATGTGTGGCTCACGTTTCTGCTTCTGCTCGAGCAGTGCGAGAGCGGCAAGTACGAGATGGCGATGCTCAAGTTCAAACAGGCGACGCAGACGTGGCGACAAGAGATGCATGACGAGTTTACCAACGAGAAAGTTCGCATGGAGGCCCACGCAAAGCAGCTCGAGAGGCGACTCGAGGACGAAGAGACACATAATCGAGAGAAGAGCGAACTCCTAAACAAGCTGTCGGCGGCTGCAGAGACGGCGCGCGCGACGATTGCCGAGTGGCAGCATGTGGCAGCGAACGAAGCAGAGCATGTGCGTCTGCTCAAGCTCGAGATCATGGTCCACGAAGACAGGGAGAAGAAGCTCCACGAGCAACTCGATGATGCCCGCAAAGACTCTGAAGTGGCTAATGCCGAGCGGTTCAACGCGCTTACGGAGCGGTACGCACTGGACGAGGACATGTGCAAAATGCAACACGAGATTGAACGGCTCGAAGCCGAAAAGACCAACTATGCCAAGCGCATGCACGAGACGTTGTTTATGAACCAAGCGCTGCGTGCGACCAACGAGTCGCTCAAGCAGAGCATCGTTGTGTTGAACATGGACAAGGACAAGCTCGAGAGTGAGAAGCTGGTCGTACAAGTTGAACGGGCCAAGCTCGATGAGGACATCAAGGACATGAAGCTGCTCAAGGCCTCGGTCGAGCACGACCTCGTGGAAAGCACCCGTCGCCAGGCGCATGACGAAGAAAGGCTGCGTGCGATCAAAGACCAGCTCGACGCCGAGCTAGAAACGAACAGTCGGTACGTGAAAGAACTCGCAATGCTGTCGGCGCAGCTCGATGAAGAGAAAGTCAAGGTCGGCGTGCTCGAAGCCACGTGCAATTTGCTCACGGCAGAGAAGCAAAACACGGGCATGCGCGCGCAGGACAAGCTCCGCATCGAGCGGCTGCTCAACCAAAAGCTAGAGTTGGAAAACCAGCTCGAGACCATGAAGCTCGACCGCGCGAGAGACCAGGAGCAGATTTGGAACTTGAAGGCGTCGCTCGAGGCGTTGGACTCGGAAATGCAGCAAACCAAGCGCGTGTTCTCCGCTGGTCAGCAGGCGTTCCTGCACTCGGAGCGTACGGCCGAGAAGCTCCGGCATCAACTGCAAGACGTCGAGAAGAACTATGAAAAAGCCTCGAAGAAGTAAGTGGTATTCAACTGGGGCAGAAGAGTCCAACGGGTCTAACGCTGACTGGGTTGTGTGTGTCTGTACTAGCCTCACGTCCTTACGCGAGCGGTTCAAAATGTTTGAAGAGAGTTCGAAAGAGCAAGTCACGAAGCTCGAAGTCGAACTCAAAGTCACGGGCGCTCAGCTGCGTGAGGTGACCTATGTGAACCGTGACAACGCTGCCGTGATTGCCGACTTGACCAAAGCCATGGAAGCCGCTGAGAAGGAGACCAAGGTGCTGAAAACCAAACTCGACACTTCCGAAAAGCAGTTCCGCCACCTCCAAAGCGAGAAAGAACATTTACAGCGTGACCAGCAGGAACGCGACCACCAGCACTCATCGTCCAAACAGATCCTGTCGAAATTCATCCGTGACCTGCAGGGTATGCTGGCGCTGGTCAAAATTGACGAGTTCCCGCTGGACGAGGCGCTTCGTGAAGTACTGCGCATGGTCAAAGACACGTTTGGCCACGAGCTCGACGTATCCAAAGTGCTCGACGATGAGGACGAGCCGCTGGACTTCGAAGAAGAGTACGACGCCGAGGAGCTCGCGCAGGTTGAGCGCGAGCGCACGGCGCGGCTGTCAGCGCGGCGCACGGGCTTTAGCGTCACCATTACCCCAGCTGGAGCCTCCACGGAAGGTGAAGGCTTCAGCGCGAGTCGATTTCTTAGTGGTGACGATGCGACTGACGCTGATGGGGACAAGCGCCGACTCACTAAGGTCTCGCGCATGAGCAAATTCCGCCGCAGCAAACTGGATACGCAAGTGCGCAAGCTCCAGCACGACCTCGAAATCAGTCGCGACACGTTGCGCAGTCTTGAAGGGGTCGTGTGTGCCCAGGCTGATGAGATCGCCATGCTCACGGCGACCAAGGACCAACAGCGCCGCTGGCTACAGCTGAACGAACACCAAAAGGGCATGCTCCTCGCTGATATCGAAGGCTATGTGATTGCTCTGAAGGATGCACGGGCACGCCACAAGAAGACCAATGTCTCACTGCAACAGGCCAAAATCGAGTTGGTGCTGGCGACCAATAAGATGTTCCAAATGGAGATTTCGCTGCAGAATGTGAGACGGCAGTTTGACATGGAGTGCGCGACCGCGGAAGATCTGCTGGCTAGGCTGGCGCGCGCGTACGAGTACGAACTGCTTATGAAATCGTTGCGACGTGAGAAGGCCATCCAGGCGACCGTGATCATGGCCGACCAGTTCTCGCAGACACTTGTGCCGCAACGCAATCCCGTGCTCGAACGCGTGCGTGTGCCAGCGATGAACTTGCCGTCCGTGCACCCGACGACCCAGCAAGCCGAGTCTCTGTTCCAGCAAATCAACGAAACCACCAAGGCATTGTTGCCTAACATCACAGCGGTGACCCACGGCCATGACGCTGACCTCTTGCAGCTGCAGCCATCCTCAGCGACACCCATGCTGCTCCGGCCCATGGGCAGCTCACCTTACCACCACCAGTCGCTGCCACAGCGAACAGCGAGACGCCCACGCCACCAAAGTCCACGGCAGCACCCACCACGAGACCGTGGCCAGAGACGTCAGCACCGTCAGTTGACCGTGGGAGACAGTGGATTCCCTGCGCACCAAAGCGCCCCCACCAGCAGAGCGCCACCGCAGCTCGTGCGCAACTATAACGAGTTCGGCATGCGCCAAGACGTGCTGATCTCGCCTGTGTACCCGCCGTACTTCCCATCGCACATGCCCCTTCCAAACGTGAGTCGAGTCCACTCGAAATTCCCTTCGAAGCCACCGACGGGGGGTCATCGCTTGAGTTTACATTTGTCGAGTGGAGGCGACGAGCGGTCTGACTCAGCCGGTGGATGGGAACCGCGCGTGCCGGTCGTCAAGACTAACGACCGACAGCAGCAGCCGCTTCTTCACAGAGGAGCCAATGGCCTACGGTACCACCGTGGGTTTCTGCAGGCGGGCATGGAAGTGCTGCGAGGCGGAGGTGGTCGAAACAAACCAGGCGATGACGACGACGAAGACGACGACGCTATCGACGATGACGATGATGATGATGCAGAAGACGAGGAGCAAGATCCGTACGGTTGGAGAACTGCGAGCAAGCTGGAGCTAGCTGTGCGTGATTTCCACAACGAGCAAGACGCGGCGGTCGCGTCTGGTGCGTCGCCTCGCCACTCGCCGTCGCGGTATTCTTCCCATCGCTTCAAGAGCGACGAGAGCCGAGGCTCGGTAGCTGTGGACAACGACCAGGACCACTACGACGAGAACCAGTACGACGATGACGACGACGACCGAGCGCTGGCCAAAGACACGAGGGAGTCGCGGTTCGTGCCGGGCGTTCTGTACCCGCTCTTACCACCACGGTAAGAGCAAACGGTGTCTCTCCGCAATACAAGAATCAGTACGTGGCATTGGAGTCTTAGTAGCACTAGCACCGTATTTACATGGTGGCATCGTGAGGACCAAGTTCCTGGAGCACGAAATACTCGTGGTGCGGGAGCAGCAGGAACGTATAGTTGTTGTTCCCGTTGACCAGAAACCCGTGCTCGCGGTTGACGTGCACAGTCTCTTTCCCCACCTCCGCCATTGGCGTCTCGTGGAGCTTTTGCAGCTTCTTCTGCTGCGCGCGAGAGAGTGTGGGCTGCTTGGACTCGTACGCTTGCCGCCACGAGACGATCGCGTCAGGAAAGCCCCAGACCGAGACGGACGCCCACGGGATCGAGCCGTTCAAGACTGCGTCGCGCGTACGGTCGAGCACACGTTGTGTAAACTCGGCGCCCAGGAGTCCACGCCACGTGACGACCGACAGATCGCTGGAGGGGTCCATGGGCATGGCGTCGGGGAGTCCAGCGTCGAACGTCGAGACGTATTCTTCCACCGGCTTTCGTTGAAGCAGCTCCGTGAGACGGCACGCGACGGCGCCTAACCAGTCGTAGACGCCCTCTAGCGACCCTCGCAGCATCGCCATGTCCATCTTCTCGTTGGGCGGTCGGGTCTTTTCGGGCAAGAACTGGTCAAGGGCGGGGACCGTGATCCCGTGGAGCTGCTCGTGGGTGCCGTTGATCTCGACGCGCGTTCGCTCGACCGTCGTGTCGTCGTCAAAGAGGATCGTGCGAAGCGCGCCACGGTCGTTGTAGGACGCCAGGAGCATCGTGAGCGGCTGGAACTTGGTCGCGAGACACGTCACGACGCGATCGCGGTAGGCGTTTGGCTCGGGACCTGAGAACGCGCGGCTCTTGAGGTCGATGGTGATGACGTAGCGCTGCCCACGCCGAGAGGCGGAAGACGAGCGGTGCGGCGCCGCGCACTGCGTGTCCGCTGGGATCTGCTGCGCGTACTTGTGGCCCACGAGGCCGAGCTGCTCGTACGTTTCATTGTCGACGAGCACCAGCAGCTCGCCCGAGGGCAGCACCATGGCCGTGTTCTGGCTGTCCACCGCCACGTTCTTGGCGACCATGTACAGCGCACCATTCGCCACGTACTCGCTGATGAACCGAGGCGTCAGTAGCTGTGTGAGCGGCGCCGTGACCTCGTAGAAGAAGCTCGTCTCCCACTGGAGCGACGCCGCCAAGTCTTTGGCCGCTTGTGTCGGCAGTACGATCTCGAGCTGCTGCGCCAGCGCGTGGCCGCGCACGAGCGACGCGTGGCGCGAGCGCGCGTGGTCGAAGCTCGAGTGCCACACGAGCAGACGAGACGACGGAAACGGCGAGGCGCCAGCGTTGGCGGGGCCACGGTCTTTGGCGCGCTTGCCGCCGCCACTCACCATTATTCGAATGGATACTGTCATACCCTTTCGCTGGAGATGATAGGTTCGCACGCGAACCTATGAGACTCATTAGTCACAGGTCCTATCTAAGTTCGCATTCGAACTTAGTCAGTAAGTTCGATCTCAAAATTTGCGGCTTTTCTGGGTTCTAGATTCGGACGGGATGGCTCCATTTCCTTGGAGTGCTGCTGACACGGACACCACGCTGCTGGAGCAGAAGGTTCTTTCTGCC
This sequence comes from Pythium phragmiticola, assembly GCA_023335935.1. Taxonomy (NCBI): domain Eukaryota; phylum Oomycota; class Peronosporomycetes; order Pythiales; family Pythiaceae; genus Pythium; species Pythium phragmiticola. Next base: position 19,246 of record JAADWA010000041.1, on the reverse strand, counting down.
CAGATCCTTTCAACATCAACACAAGTGCTTGGTGCACACCTTTTCGACTGACCCCATTTCTCAGGATTCTCTCCCACCTTTCACAACGGTTCAGACCATGCAACTTGACTTAAACCCTGTGATAGCAAATATATACGCTCTGATCGATACAACCTTACATTAAAGTTAGATACAGTACGGTTATATAAAACCTGCTATCTTTAATGAGATGAGTCCAGCCGTTTCTTGTTTTGTGCTGGCCCGTCCCGAAACCGATGTTGCCGTTGCCGAAGTTTGGCAGCCCAACCGCCGACGGGAAAAAGGTCTCTCGCCGTCCCCTCCTCCTTCTCCTCTGCTCCTCCGCCAGTCGGCGTTAATGGAGCTTCCCCACAAAGTCGTAGAGCTACCGACACTGAGATTTTTCCTCCACACCACTTCACCCCATGCGCCGCGAGAGTGACCACGGCCACACCCGGCTGAGCATTGGCCGCGGCTCGCTCTCGGGGGATCTCCTCGGCAAATTCTCCGCCATCGTCCGTCCGCGGCGTACGAGCGTTGCAGAGGACAACAACGGAGGAGGAGGAGGGGATCATCTCCCGAGCACCGACTCTACCGACCCCACAGAAAGAGACTTGAGCCTCGTCGATAGCGAGGGGACGACTCCGTCCGCCTCTTCGAAGCCCTTCGGATTCATGCGCCGCTTTAGCCGTGCGACTACACCTTTTGCCTCCTCCGCCACAGAGGACAATAGCGGAGCCATGCTCCGCTGTATGCTGGACGACGACGAGCCCGAGCGCCAGCGACGCTACGAGATGGAGTTCATGAGTTTTGCGCTCCTCCACGCGCATCTCCAGCCGCCCAATGTGCCCGAAGCAGAGGAAGATGGCAATAGTGGCCAAGAGGAAGCGGACGACAACCAAGTGGAGGAAGCACTCCAGCGCGCCATGGAGGACAGTAGAGGAGATGACGAGGACGAACCCGTCCGCCGCAGGAGCCGCGAGACCACGACCGACGAGGACGAGTACGCGCTGCTAGAGGACGAGGACGACGAGGACCTTCCGCTGTTGCTACGACTGCGACTCAAGCGTGCGGTCAGCGATGCGTCCTCTGTGGAGGACGATACAGAGGAGCAAGACGACGACGACGATGACCGTGAGGACAACCACGACGACGACGACGACAAGCAGGAAGGCGAGCTCAGCTTTGATGCTCCGCATCTCGGCGCGAGCGTGCGCAAGCTCGTGCGGCAGATTGCGAATGCGAGCTTTTTAGAGACTGCAGTCGCGTCCAGTGGCTCCTCCAACCAGAACGACGACGACAACGACGACGCAGTTGCCACGACCACACACGAGGCCACGTACACCACGCGCCACTCGGATCCGCTGGCGTCCGCCGTGGCGGTCGCGTCGCCTCGTCGCACGACGTACCCCATGGTGGCGACCCCCCGTACACCGCCACCACTTCCTCCTCCGTCTCCAATGCCGCCGCGCGCGCCGTTTCTCCACCAGCAGCTCAGCTGTTACATCCCCATGGACGAAGTGCAGGAAGATCTCACCAAGAGCATGCGGCGCATCGTGCTCAGCCTCAAGCAGGACTCCGAGGCCCAGCACCAGCGAGACCATCCGCCTCCTTTTGTCCGGCGCCGCGGCAACTCGTGTCCGTCGCCTTTCTCACCACCTCCAGCTCCGCCCGCCACGTCGTCTGCCGCCGAGTCGATGGCGCCCGCTACACCGATCGCCCTGGACGCCCAGCCGCCCAGTCGCTGGCGCAAGCGCAGCACGCTCGCGCGCCTCAAAGACACATTTCGACTGCGCAAGCGCACGAGCTACCTGTACACGGACGACGAGCTCGAGTCGATCGAAGGCGCGCGCTGGAAGATCGTCGAGTTGGCGTTCCGCTTTGGCGGCAAGCACCGCGCGTACCTCGTGCAGGCCGTCAACATGTTTTTCCCGCTCATCAAGTACGGCCGCCACGGCGGACCGCACGCCACGCGGCTCCACTGCAACTTGTGCGGCACACTCCAGTGGCAGCAAAAGCGCGGCGGACTGAGCGCGGCCGTGGACCTCGCTGACGTGCTGCAGATCCTGGATGCACGCCAAACGGCCGTCTTCCGCAAGTATGTGGCGTGCACCGAGCTGGACGCGCGCTCGCTATCGCTCGTGTTTCCCGACCGCACGCTGGACCTCGAGACGCAGAGCGCGAGCCATCGCGACTGGCTGCTCAGTGCGCTGCGGACGCTGGTCGTGTACGCCAAGCGGCAGCGCCAGGCCGAGCACCGCGCGCTGGCCGAGCGGGCGTTGCTGCCGCTCGACGATCTCCAGAGCCACGCGCGCGCCGACGGATCGAACGCCGGCCAACGCGAGCGGCTGTGGTGAGCTCTTCAAGTCGTATCTCCGCAAGCAGTTCTCCCACCACCTTCTTAAGTTATCAACCCTCCAACACGTACTCACTCAGAGAGAGATAGACAGACACACACACCTTGCAGTTTCGATTTGGTCCACGAGACACTTCTCTCTCCTTCCGCCTCTCTGTCTCTGTCTCTGTCTGTCTGTCTGTCTCTCTCTCTCTCTCTTGGCGCTCATCATCACAATGCGGCCACGCCGTTCGCCTGGGCACAGGCCTCGGCATTGGCCTGCGCGGCCGCCGCGTGGGCGTTGCCCAAGTTGGCCTTGATCTTGTTGAGCTGCACGACGGCCTCGACGCGGTCCGGGATCGTGTCGTGCGTGAGCCGCAGGTACCGCTTGAGGATGCCAATGGACGTGAGCACGTCCTCGGGCCGCGGCGTCGGCTCGTCGGCAACGTCGGCAAGCGACTCAAAGTGGCCCGACGCGTGCGTGGCGTCGTCGAGCCGCTTGGTCGAGAGGAACCCGTGCTTTTGCAGCACGCTGCGAATGATCTGCACTTCGTCGATGCCTGGATCCGTCACGGACGCGTTCCCTTCCATCTCGACGTAGGCCTGGGCATTCGCCGGGTCGCCGACGCCGACCCAGTGCAGAAAATCGGGCGCGAGCTGCGAGATCTGGACCATGAGCGTCTGCAGGTCCTTGTACAAGGGCGCGACATTGGCCACGACCTGGGACGGTGAGTTCTTGGCCGTGGCTCCGCCCGAGGCCTGAAGAATCTCCTTCATATTGAGGTTCGCAATGACTTGCGTGGGCAAGAGACCGCTCTGCACCCAGCAGTTCTGGATCAAGTGCGCGTCGAGACTGTGGAGCGCAATGTAGAGCCAGTGAAATACATTGCGCGAGTGCAAGTGGCGCGCCGGGTGGAAGCCGTGCATGTCCTGCGTGAGCACGCACTGGCGATAGTTGGTGAAGAGCGTCTCGAGCAGCTCGTACCGGAACCGCGCCTTGAAGGCCTGCACGACGCCCAAGTGGAGGGGGTGGAACCGCGGCGGCTTGAAATTGGGCGGCAAAAAGTAGAGCTGCAAGTGGTCAAAGACGAAAAACGTGCGCTGGTCGCCCTGCGAGTCGAGCAGCATGGCGGCCTTGACGTGGGGCACGGCGCTGTCGAGAATGACGCGGAACGTGCGCTTGCGTTTCTTGGCCAGAGCGTTCAGCGCCTTGAGCATGGTCACCATGGTGTGGGCCACCTGCCAGCCCGTCTTGGAGTGTCCGTAGTGGATGCGGTACATGGCCTGCGTGTCCACGCCCTCGAGCAGCACGGGCGACCGGTCCACGCCGATCACTTGCATGTCAAACTTCTCGCCCGCCGCGCTCACAAACAGCGACACCGTGTAGCGTCCGTTATTGGCCATGGCGGGCCCGTCGGCCATGGCCGCGGCCGCGCCGGCATTGGGCTTGAACGCCACGGCAAACTCGCTGCCCGTCCAAATGTCCTGCACGTCGACGCCCGTGAGACTGTGGTGGATCTCCCGGAGCCGCGTCTGGATGTCGACATTCTTGATGACGCTCGCCTCGCCGTGGAGCTGCTTGGAGCTGAACGAGCCGAACCGCGTGCGGTAGCCGTCGAGCCAGCCGTTCGAGGCGCTGAACTTGGCGAGCGCGTGGCGCACCTTGTCGGGCAGGTCGGCGTACGGCTCTTGGAGAATCTTCATGGCAATGTCCATGGCCTTTTGCTGGAGCACCGTGCCCGTGAGCTTGGTATCGGGCGCGCTCACCTTGACCTCCATGCGCCACTTGTGGAGACACTCGTCGAGCACGCGCAAGTCGTACGTGCACTTGGTCGTCTTGCGCTTCTTCTTGGTCGCGTCGGCCGAGTCCGTCTCGGTGCGAATGAGATCCTCTTGGCGGCAAATGTTGGTGATGGTCGTGCGCCCGACGTGGAACTTCTCGGCCAGTTCCTTGTGCGTAAACTTTTTGCTCGCAGCCAAGTCCACGACCTCGCGCTTCTGGCCAAGCGTGAGCCGCATGCGGCGTCCGGCGGGCAACGCGCCTCCGCCGTCCGCTCCTCCTGGGTCTGCTCCGCCGTGGGCAATATTGTCGTCCTCCTCGTCCTCCTCGTCGTCGTCGACCATCTCGCCGTCCTCTCCGCCCATCTCGTCGTCCTCTTCGTCACGCTCCACCACGCCGCCCGTGAGCACTTCGGTCGCCATGTCCAGCGTGTCCGCGCGCGGGTGCTTGCGGCCAGAGACAGGCGCCACGCCATGAAGAGTTCCCGGCGCGTCCATCGAGGAGGTCTCTTGCTGGGAGGTCTCTCCTCGGCTTTAGCGACTTGACCGCTAAAGTCCATGGACACCACGGGAACCAAAAAGGAGGATTTTATATTTGAATAAAACCTCAAAACCTCACCCAACCCCTTTTCGATACTTTATTTCTCGACAATGTCGACATTATGAACGGTATTCTCGACAGGCGGATATGGATGGCTTCGCCCATCCATCAAGTGAGAAGCCCACGAGACGACCATGAGCGACTCGGTGCAGGCGGCCTTCGGGCTCTTTGACGACGACAGCAGCGAGGACGAGGGCGAGCACCATGAGACCACGCCCGTAGTGCCCGTGGCGCCAGCTCCTGCACCAGTGGCCGCTTTAAAGATCGTGAAACCAGTGGCTCCGGCAGCACTGCCAGCAGCTCCGACCTTGCGACCGTCCTCGACGCGGCCGCTCTACACGGCGTGGGAGGACGTGCGCCCCACATACGTTGGCCCCATCGAGATCGCTACTGAGTACGCGGATATCGGCGGTGGCCGCGGCTACGTCGCGAGCGAGGACCTGGAGCCGGGCACGCTCGTGCTCATGGAACACGTCTACGTTCCATGGCCCTCGAGCGAGGTGGACCAGTCGGACCCGTCGTTCTTCATTGTCGCCATGGAGAGCATCCTCAGCCGCCCCGACGCGACCACGATTGTCGCGCACCTGAGCCACTTGCATCCCGTCCATCTCTCGGATCTCCCCGTCGACGTGCTGCAGGCCGGACGCGCCAAGTACGGCGCGCCGCTCGAGCAACTGCGCGAGCGCTTTGCGCCGCTGGGCCTCTCGCACGACCAGCTCCTGCAAAACGTCTTTGGCATGCAGTGCAATGCCTTTGACAGCGGTGTCTTTCTCTTTAACGCCATTTTCAACCACGACTGCAACCCCAACTGCGTCAAGTTTACGCCCGAGACGGCCCACGCCGGCGTCTCGGAAGTGCGCGTCGCCCAGAAGATCCGCAAGGGCGAGCCGCTCACGATCTCGTATTTGTACCCGCGCGAACAGAGCCAAGCCAAGCGGCGCGCGAATCTGCGGGACCAGTTTGGCTTTGACTGCGGCTGCGCACTGTGCGCACGCGGCGACAGCGTACTGCCGACGCCGCTGGCGCCGACCGACGCGGCGCTGCCGCTGCCCACGATCGCCGACGTCGAGGCGGTCGTGGCCACGGCCGAGGACCTGCTCAAGACGCGTGGCGACGGTGCGCACGTCCTGGCCGTCGCGCTGAACGCTTTGTCGGACGCGCTCGAGATTGTCGCGCACGACCACGTCGTGCTCATCCGCATCCACAAGCTCGTGGCCGATTGCTGCGACGAGATCCTCAAGTCGCGACCGAGCCAAGACGTGCGCGAGTACGCCATCCTCTTCTTGCGGAGCAGCTACGAACTGCTCGAGCTGCAAAAGGCGTATCTGAATGCAGACCACGTCGACCTCGCGCGCACGCTCAACGACGTGAGCCAGGGCATTCAGCTGCTGCTCGCGCTGGACGCGGCCGTGCTGCTGGCCGAGTTCCCCGAGTGGAAAGACTTTCGCGAGGCGTCGTTTGTCGAGAACCAGTACCGACAGGACTACCGCAGGATAAAGCGCCTCTACGAGTAGACGAAGGTGATGGCGGTGTTTTAGAGAAAGTACGTCATTCCCACGGGATTGACCTTTTTTTTTTTATGTCTTGGTCTCTCTCTCTCTCTTTTCTCGGAGTGTCGTTGAGACCCGTGGTCGTTGGGGCGCTTGTGCCTACAGACGCAGCTTGGCCATTTGCACGTTGAGACTCTGGAGCGGCCACAGCACAATGCGACCGTCGAGCGCTAGAAGAATCCAACAAAAAGAGTGAGTTGCAACCCAATTCTAATTGAATACAAAAAGGACGCACCCGAAGTCGTGAACGCCGAGATGCTGCCCGAGGCCGTGCGGTCGTATGGCTGAATGTCCGTGATGGCGCTCTCGTGCTTGGTCCAGAGCGCGCCCTTGTCGCTGTTGGTCGCGTCCGATGACTGGCCGCGCGAGACCTTGCTCTCCCACATGTGGCGCGCGGCATTGAAGCTGCCCGAGTCGCGCTTGATGGCCGATTCCGCGGGTTTCTTGTCGAGCAGTTCTTGAAGCGACCAATAGCTATTGGCGGCGTCGGTGGCAAAGAGCAGAATGTTAAACTCGTAGCCGGCGCCGACCAGCGCGTCGTTCGAGAGAAACAAAATCCTGTTGAGCGGCAGCTGCGAGAACCGAATCGACTGCACCGTCGGGTACTCGCCTGGTCGGCCGAAATGCACAAAGTGGATCGACGAGCCGTGGCCAGCAAACGCCAAGCGGTTGCCCTGCGGCGACCACGCGACGGCGTTGACCCAGGCGCTGGCATTGTCGAACTCGGCCAGTGGCTCGCCAAACGCCGCGAGCTGCGGGAATGGTCCGGCGTCCGGTGTACTGTCAACTTCGGGGATATAGGCCGAAAAAACGCGGCACTTGAGGTCCGTGCTGGCGGTCGCCAGGAGCTGGCTGTTTGGGTGCCAGCTCAAGTCCGTGACGCTGTCCACCAAGAGAGAGAGAGATGAGTCGGATACTACAGACGACCCAGGGGGATTCGCTCTATGCACAGCAACGTACGTGGACTTGTGCTTCTTGATGATCTTGCTGACCCACCAATTCTCCGAGGCCTGGTACGTGCACACGGCCACACACTTGGCGCCGCTAGTGACGGCAAACTTTTGCCCTACGACACCACTCACGGCCATGAGTTATATGCCCACGTACCCTTACAACATATAGGACTCCCGTACCATTGGGACTCCACTTGACGTTGATGGCGGCGCGTGCGATACGCAGCACGACAAGCGTCGGGTTCCACTTGCGGAACTGCGCGTCGTATTTCCACACAAACGCGCCGCGGTCATGCGAGCACGAGACGAGAAGATCGGTCACGGGCGACCAGTCGAGTCCGCTCACGACCATGTCGTGCTCCGTGAGCACGGCCTCTTTGCGCCACTTGGTGGCGTCGGCGTTTTGGCAGCCCGAGTAGATCCAGATCTCATTCGTGTTGGGGCAGATCGCGACCTTGGAGCGGTCCTTGTTCCACGCGTGGCACGAGATGCCCTCGGCCAAGTGCCACAGCGCCGCGTCGCCGCCCGCTGTCATCGTGTCTTGGTGCAGGTGGTGACTATAGAGAGGGAACTACAGAGAGATGACGATCTCTCTCTGTGAGCTTCTTCGCTTCTGGGAAGGGTGTCGCACGTTGTTGATGATGATGGAAAGAGAGAGATCGCCACGGCTATCTTCCTCTAGAAGAGCACACTCTGTACAAGAACGTCTTCAACCCCAAGCAAATGAAAAACACCTCATTTTCGAGGTGTTTTTGTCCGTAATTCGGAAACATCGACAAAAGAGCTTGACAATTCGGAATATTCGGGTTGCCGATTTTTTGTGGTTTGAAAACTGCAGAGTGATGGTCGTCTTGGGTTGTCCTTCCCCGCGCGATTTTTTTGATCTGGGCACTCTTGGAAAAGCAGCGATAAACAATGGCGGCGGTTGTGGCCTCGGCGATGGACATCGCGGCGTCGCTTGGCTCGACAGAGGAGGCGCTTCTGGACGCGTACGATCTACAGGTGCGTAGAAAAAACGCAGCGCTATCGAATGAGGTGTCACTCGGTCTCATGGGAGGTTTCTTCGTCGCAGTGGAAAGCCATTGATATCCGACTAGAAAAGCTCCGCAATGAGTGCGAGCGTATGATCCTCGAGTACGAGGTCGATTTGAAGCAGCAAATGTACCTGCGCGAGTGCGAGGACCTCATGCGTCAGAAGCAGGCCCAGCACGACGCGCGGCAGGCCGACTTGAAGCGAGACCTGGTCGAGAAGGACCGCCGCGCCGAAGTTGCCGAACAGGAAACGCAGCGACTGAAGCAGCCCAGCGTCGTGACCGCACCGAAAGAGGACACGGAGGGCGAGGAGAAAGAGGTGACGAAGAAGCAGAAGAAGAAACCGGCGGTGAAGCGAAAGAATGATAAGGTGGTGGAGCCGGAAGGGGGAGAGGAGGAGGTCGTTGCCCCTTCCCAGCCAAAGGCTGTTAATAAATCGGAGGCGAAGAAAAAGACAGTGACAGAGAAGCGTGCGCCGCGGCCCGTGTCGCTGCCCGTGTTCAGTCCCGATGAAGTCGCGACTGACGTGGCACCACCTGCGAAAGAAACTGTGGAGGAGGCCGACCTGTCGCACGTGGACAACGATCTGCTGCAAATGCTGTCACAGGACCACGGGTACGAGAGCGAAGACTTTGGCGATACTTCCACTATGAGTCTGATCCATCCCAAGTCGCCCGCCATGCTCAGTCCAAAGCGGCTCAAGAAAAAGGCAGCGTATGAGGCGACGGTGCTGGCGAAGAATGCAGCCTCGCCACTGCGCGGCGGCGTGGCGTCTCTAACAGACCGGATCAGGAACCGCATCACGACGGTCGCGAAGCAGCCGCTTGGTGAGACTGAAGCCTCGAGCGATGCGTCGCTTTCACCACCACCCATCTTCTCCCCACCCAAGCGAGCGCTGAAACGGCGGAAGACGGCGGTGATGAGCCCTTCAGCCAGTGTGTCCACCGGAACCGCTCAACTGACGTTTGCCGAGAGACTCGCGGCCGCCAGTAAAGAAGCAGAGAAGGAATCACAGCACGTGGTCCACAAAGAGAAGAACAAGCCGACAAAGACACTTACGTTTGAGAAGGCGCAGACATCCGCGGATGCCGACGCTGAATCGGACGGTACACCGAAGGAGAACGAGCCGGAAGCCGAGGAAGACGTTCAGCAAAAGCAGAGGAAAGACGCGCCGAAGAAGAAACCAGCCACAACAAACAAGCCAGGACCTCAATCGCGCAAGTCTAAAAAGGGAGGCAAGGCGAGCGACGAGGAACAAGAAGGGAGCCAGCAAGAACGACATGTTGGCGCAATTACAGGACGGAGCAAGGCAAGACAGACCGCGAAAATGGCAGCGTTGCGCGCAGAAGCTGGAGAAAGCGACGATGACGTCGCTGGATTCCCCGACATCAAGACGCCAAAAGTGCCGCGCAAGAAGATGGGAGCAGACGGCAAGAAGAAGCAGATGACGGATCTGGCGGCCAAGCGAGCCGAGTTCCAACAAATCCTGAGTGAATCTGCAGCTGCTGAGCCCACAGAGGAGGAAGACCAGCAACCAGTGGCAACGAAGAAGCGGCGACGGCAAGACGACCAAGCTGCGAAGAGGAAAGAACCCGTTGAATTGGAGTCTCACACGCCCAAGCCGAAAGCAAAGAAAGCCAAGACGACTCGGAATCCGTTCCCGAACGACGAGCTAAATATTATGAAGTCACCAGTGCCACTACTTCGAGCTAAGATCGCTGAGAAGAAGAGAAAGGAGCAGCAAGAAGCGAAGAAGGCGAACAAGCGTACGGTATCGGAGCGGGGTGGCGTTGACGAGGAAGATGCAGGATATGGAAGTGCTGCGGTATCGCTGCCTGCATCAACTATTTTACCGCCGGTCGCAAAGAAGGGACCCAACGATATTGCCGCTGCCGCTTCCGACTACGCGTCCCGTTGGATCAACTCAGGTCTCGTCACACGTGCCAAGAAGAACGCCGTCAAATTGGCACGCAAGCTGCCGTCTAAGTCGCCCAAGCCGGCGTCGTTGTGGGGTGGAGGGCCGTCGGGTGGAGGGCCGTCTTTCTTTGAGGCTTTTGTAAATACGGCGGCAACGTCGATCCCGCGACTCAAGTCGACGTCTTCCGTGCCAAAGCATTAGAGCCAGCAACATGATAATGGTACGGATCTCGTGTTGATGTTTATTTACACGGATAGTTCTGCGACTTGAACAGTTTTGGCGTTTTGTGCCGACCCAGTGTTTTCAGAGGCCATGCTATTGCTCCAGGAAGACGTCCATCGGCCACTAGGTTCAACAGGGCAAATCCGACGCCACCAGCGAGTATTCTCTATGGTCCGAGGGCATCAGCGTTGACGGACTACTGCTCCTCCGTGGTCTCGCGGTAGAACTCGTTGATGGCGTCGACCGAATCCACGACAAAGTCGGGAATCTGCGTCGGATCCTGGATCGTTGTCAAATCGCTCTCGTGGGTCACGCCGCTCAGGACCAGCAGCGTGTGGAGACCGCCGCGCTTGCCAAACTCAATGTCGGTCGAGAGGCGGTCGCCGACCATGCACGTGCGCAGCGGGTTTAGGTTGTAGGTCGCGAGAATCGTCTTGAGCAGGTCCTGCGACGGCTTGCCGACCACCGCCTCCGGCGCGCTATACGGTACAGGGTACAATCGGACGACGTCAGTGTGTCTTCGCTTGGGGTAAATACGTTAGGCGACATACCGGCCAGCGCCAGTCTCGACAAACTTGATGAGACTTCCACCGGCCGGAAGAATGGCACCGTCGACTGGGAAGGTCGGGTCCCTGAAAATAAAAAGAACCAGTCAAATCCGGTGGTTCTATCTGGTTGATGACACTGAGATGAGACGTACGGGTTCGTGCCGATGAAACGGCAGCCCGGGATCTGGCGCACGCAGGTCGACGCGTACGCGACCTTGTAGAACGACACGTAGCGGTCGAGGCCGACCACGACCGCGCGGATGTCGGTGTCCACCGTGAACGGACCCGCGGGTAGTTCGCGTACGTCGCTGTGGTCAAGACCAAGCGGCACATATCCGACGGTTGCGAGCTCTTGGCCCAGTCCGCTCTCGCCTACGTAGTAGATCTTGCTGCCGACAGGGATCCCTTCGTTCTTCATGTAGTGGGCCGTTGCCCATGCCGACGTGACGATGTCCTCGGCCGAGGCGACGATACCCTGGGCCGCTGCAGAATAAAAATTTCCACGTAGAATGAGAGGATGCAGCTGCGAAGGACGGATACCGTATCCGGAAACGCACCGAGCTTCTTGACATACGTCTCGCGGGTCTTGGTCGAGTTGTTGGTCTGCGTGGACCGTCAGTCTCTTCGGCAGTCGAATCGTTGGATAAAGAGCCCAAAGAAAACGCACCACAAAGACGACTTGCTTGCCGAGCGACCGCAGCAGCTCCAGCATGGCGGTCGCACCTGGGATGAGAGTGTCCCCACGCCACAGGACTGCAGATTCGCAGAGATAAGAAGAGGTGAGAGACTAGACTGCCTCCACAATGGAGAGCCGTGGAAATCGTACCGCCGTCGCAGTCAAAGAGGAAGGCATCAAGCCCCGCGAGCCACGAGCGGAAGGCGCTGCGCGTGAGGCGCGGCACAGCAGACGTTGCTGGAGAGACCATCGCGAAGGAAGGAAGTGCGCAATGCACGAAAGATGAGACTGTGGGGACAGGAAACAGCTACACAGACCATCACTCTGACAATGACGTCACCAAAACACAGTTTTGGATATTTTAGAGAAGGGGGCTCGATACAAAAAACCAATGTGGCACTCTCGGACGCCCAATCACTGTTTATGTAAGTCCATTTAGGATAAGAATGACTCTCGACCAGGAGGATGTTCCGGGTTGTCTTGGAGACGCAACCGAGGCAGCAAGGCTTTTTGCATGGTGTCGAATACTACGTAGTAGATGATTTTATATTACTATTGTACAGTCGAGTATTCTATGGCGAGTGACGTTCATCAGTCACTGCGCTGGACGCCCCGCTTGCTGAGGTCGCGGAAATCAATCTCTCTCCTCTTCCCATTGGAGGAGAGCGACGACTGCGTGTTCATGGAGAGCCCCTTCCAGTAGATCGGGATCTGCTGCGCGAACGCGATCCACGCGCGGTGCATATTGCGTCCCTGCGGACGAATGGTCGACTCGTCGGCAATGAAATCGTCGCCCGACATCTCGATCGTGAGCACGGGCCGATTGAGCACTTGGAACACGGCGTCGTCAAAGCACCCGAAGGCCTCGTACATATCCGCGCTCGTCTGGCTCACGTACCCGGCGCCAGCCGCTTTGGCCACGGCATCGCCCAGGACCTTGAGCTTGGGTCCGTACGGCGCCGGCGGCGTGCCGCGCTGGTTGCCGTAGGCACGCATGATCTCCCCTCCGTACGCGTGCATGTCTAGTGCCCCGTGGGCGTCGAGCTTCCGGAGGTACGCCCACGAGCCAGCCGTCTCTGGCTCGCTCAGCATGGCCGTGCCCGAGTACGAGTCCGTCTCGGGGCCGTCGCCGCCTCGCCCGAAGAACGACGCGGGTCCGTAGTTGCGGTTCAAGTCGACGCCAAACCGGTTCGCCGATATGCGCCGGCGGTTCTTGCGCCAGAGCCGGTCCTTGGTCCACGAGTAGATGTACCCGTCGATGTTGAGAATGGGGACAAAGTGCCACTCGTACATGGCGAAAATGGCGTTCGTGGTGGTGCTGCCGGCGCGGAGATCGTCGAGCAGCGCGGCGATGGCGTAAAAGGTCGACGACCCGGCGATCCATTCGCGCGCGTGGATCAGCGCCTGTGTGTAGAGCGGCTTGGTGCCCGAGGCCATGGTCGAGATCTTGTAGGCCGGCACGGGGCGCCCCTCGTACGTGGTCGTAATGTTGGGAATCTTGAAGAAGATTTTCGGGTTCTCGTCCACGAGCCGATCGAGGAACGCAAACACTTCACTGGCCTGGCGAAAGCAGTCGAAGAACGGGTCGTCGACGTACCGCGCTTTCCCCTGGTTGGTTCCCTGCTGGAGTTGGCGGCGGCGAGACTTGGATGCACACAGCGCACGCTCCATGGACCGCGACTCGAGCCGATTGGACATGTCGACAGCGTCGCGTTCGATGGACGTGGCATTGGTCTCCTGGAAGAGCGCGATCTGCTCGTCGGTCGCGTACACCTTGGCCTCAAAGACGCCGTCGCCCTTGTTCTTGGTGTGCCACACATCGAGCTGTCCGCCGAAGCGCGGCAGCGTCTCGTCAAAGACCTGCTTGGGCGCAGTGACGCGGTAGACTTGCTTCGTCGACTCGGCGTTCGCCACCGAGACCGTCGCGCCCAGCACCGCGACCACGAGTGCCCGGAGAAATTTCATTTTGGAGAGGGATCGTAAGCGGCACGACACGAATTAACAAGTGAGCTCGTTCTGGTACGAATCACAATGTGCAGTTCGGGACGCACGGGGCGATCGATCATTGACGGGGCAGCGCATCATCTGCTGCTTTGTTGCTTCTACGATACTGTAGCAGTTGCATCGCTTTTACTGTTAGGTCGTATGATCCTGTCAGGCAAGCTAATGACCGGAAACCGAGTGAGAATGGGGGGAACGAACTGATTTCCAGAGATAAAAGGCTGGTATAATTGGAAAAACCAAAACATAAAATCGGTTTGCAAGGTTGAGAACCGACTTGACTCGTCAAGTCCAATATCGAACGGCACATGTCCAACGGCACGTGGATATTCTCAACCTCTCCTCTACATTTAGCTGGTAATGGGAAAGTGCAGTTTGTGCAGTGTGGGCCACCCGCCACACTGTGGCGGGTGTCCACTTTTGAGTCTACTACATGATCTGTATTGTACTGAACTGCAATTGCTGGATATACGAAAGGCCAACACCTCTTCTCCTTTTCCGCGTACGGATTCCAGAGCGGGAGGTGTGGCTTTCGTGTCCAGAATCAACCGTGGTGTTCACAGTCGTGCTGGGCTGCTCTCAGGATCAGCTTGCACATAGCCGGGACGACTTCTGACTTGTTTCGGTGCAAGAGTTCTCTATCTATCCAGAGTTGTTGTTGGTGCGCTCAACATGGTACCATTCACTCCCATCAATCATCAACCTTCAATATAGCATTCATTTCAGTTAAGATTCAATTGGATTGTATCCACAAGGCTTCTTCTAATTTCAAACAACTCTATAAGCTGATTGCGGTTGCCTGAAAGTCTTCTGTGGTCACGAGTTTGCAAGGGCTCCCAACCCTGTTCAGTATCAATCTGGGGTGACCTTCATGCAACCCGCCACGGAAGCACATGCGAAACTTTGACGCCTTGCGGCGTCAAAGTATTCGCCAAATTCCCCACCAAAAGGTGTCATGCAATCCGAGGCACCAGTCAGGCTCTGGTGGTACAGTTACAATTGGTAGATCTAGAGCTTCACCGTGCACAGCACGGCACTGTGATGGTCGATGGGGTGAATCTACAGTAACGTTTTGTGCGGAAGAGTACCACAATTTTGCGGCCCACACCAAGTACTAGTAATACAAGAAAAGCTTCCTGAAGAGTCCCAACTATCCATCGGTACACTGACCGCTTAAAAGGATCCATTTTCTTCGAGCAATTCTGAAATTGATGGGAGGAAAACCCCATCCAAGTGGAAACAGAAACGTCAAAGAAGTGGATCTCCTGCTGGTGTTAGCGAAGACGAAAGCGCGACGAAAGCGAAGAACATTTTTAAATGTTCTTCGCTTTCGTCAATTTAATAATTGTCCACTTGATTGTTTCTGGATTAGAGCAGTCTTCCTCACGGGATTCTCTCCACACAAGCGTGCTGCTAGTTTTGGGCACGGGCAGTGTGAAGAATATTGAGGTCATTGACCGAGTCCACGTAGACGTCGGGCACCTGCATGGGGTCGTTAACACTGGCGAGTTCGTGCTCGTGGGTCACGCCCGTGAGCACCAAGAGCGTCTGCAGGCCACCGCGACGCCCAAACTCAATGTCGGTCGTGAGACGATCGCCAACCTGAAACCAAACGTTCGTGGTCAGAATCTGCCTGCCATGGAGCGTAGTGAACACTACGCACCATGCACGTGCGCGCTGGATCCAAGCCGTACGCGTGCATCACCGTCTTGAGCAAATCTTGCGACGGCTTGCCGACCACGACCTCAGGCGGGCTGAGAAACCAGTTAGCGCTGATTGCTTAGAGAACCGCATCCACAGGATCGCAATTCCACGTACTGTCCGACAGTCGCCTCGATGAACTTGACGACGCTGCCGCCGCCAGGCAAAACCGACCGATCCATCGGGAACGTCGTGTCGCTAGATGTGGGATACAATCAGATATTACTATTGTATCTCGTCTCCTTTCGAGGGGCTCGTCCATATCGTACGGGTTGGTTGCGATGAATCGGCAGCCGGGGACTTCGCGCACGCAGCATGACGCATACGCGAGCTTGTAGTAGCACAGGTGGCTATGGGACCAACAGTCAGCGATAGCATGCCAAGTCTCAATCAGAAAGAGAGGAGAACACACCGGTCGAGGCCAACGACAACCGCCCGGACGTCCTGGTCCACGGCGAACGGCACGGGGATGTCGCGCACGTCACTGTGCTCGAGTCCAAACGCCTCGTACCCTTCGGCGAGCAGCTCCTCGTTCAGCCCCGTCTCCCCTACGACGTAAACCTTGCCGGAAATACCCTGGTCCTTCATGTACTTGACCGTGGCCCACGCCGACCTGACAAAAAGTATTACTCTCTCTCCGTTCTCCGCGTCCCAGTTGAGATCCACTCACGTGACAATATCGTCGACGACCGCCTGGATGCCCTGCGATGCTACCAAGAACAATAGTAATACTTCCGTTAGACCCCACGCCCACTGCATACAGAGTCCCCTCAACACGCAACGGTGGAAATGACCGACCGAGCTTCTTGACATAAGCGCCACGGGTCTTGGTCGAATTGTTGGTCTTCATACCCAGACAGTAGCAGAAAGAGCCGCGTCAACCCACTATGTTAGACGCCCGCGACGCAACACGCCTACGCACCACGAAGATCACGCGCTTGCCGAGCGAGCGCAGCAGCTCGACCATCTCGCTGGCACCGGCGATCGCGGCGTCGCCGCGCCACAGGACTAAACACGAGCGGGGTTCGTTTTCATCAGTCGCACGACTAGAGAAGCTGCAGAAAGCGTATTACTACCGCCATCGCAGTCGAGCAGGAACGCGTCGAGCCCGTCAATCCACGCGGGGAATGCGTCGTGCGCGAGCTTCGGCGGTGCCGACGCCATGGTCCAAATGACGCAAGCAGCAAAAGCTTCTCACTAGTGACATGTATGTCATTATCTGGTGAATCAGTATATTCCTCGTTGGGAATCTCCAACAAGGGACACGTGTAACTTCAACGTCCTGGCCGCCTTCGATGGCGAGCTGATGATGATGAAGCTGAAGTCTATTACGCGCAATAAATGTACCTAGTAGAGCACGCTATGGCGAGCTGGACGATCTTCACGCCATTGAGAAGGAGTTCTACGCGCACCCGATGGTTCTCCTTGCTTACCTTCACCGGCAGAACCAACAGAGAGAGTTCTGTGACGCGTACGACTGCCAACCCGCGCCAGCGCTTTGACATCTTGACCCCTGTGATCCAGAACAATGATAGTAGACACCGCACTCAGATATCTTGCAATTCCAATGTCGGAGACCAAGTCGGGAAAACGATACCTGCTGTTTCCCTCAGTGTACTGGCGTTGGCGGCGACGGATCGACATCTCATCCGAACGTTTGTTCCCGCCACTGCACAGTGCTTGCTCAGTCGCACATCGCTGCGTTACAGAGCCTCTGTAACCATGCAGCTAGCTAAGTCGAGCTCGACCCACCCTGCCCATAATACGGGACAGGTTGAAGTGGAGCTTGACATTCGGGACAAAGATCGGACGGTTGCACGAAGGTTGATGGAAGTCAGTATCTTAAAGAGTCGTGTTGAAAGCTGCTCATGAGTATCCGGCGGCTCAAGGCCCGCGGCATCGGCCGCCTGGAGCTGCTCGCGTGGCTCAATGAGCTCCTGGAGACTGACTATACCAAGATTGAGCATCTCGCGGACGGCATCGCGTACTGCCAAGTGCTGGACGCGCTCCATCCGGACAAAGTCCCGCTCCAGCAAGTGCTCTTCCACGCCAAGTCCCATGCTGAGTACGAGCGCAACTTTTGCGTACTACGGCGCGCATTCCAGGTCTGCGATATCCACAAGGTGCATACCCCCTTCTCATCGCGTAGACCATCAGAGGAGAGGACATGTAATGCGCTATTCTGTGACCCCAGGAGATTCCAGTGAAGAAGCTTGTGAACGGCGTCTTCCAGGAACACTTCGAGTTTCTCCACTGGCTCCACGACTACGCGCACAAAACGTATCCGGATGCGGTGCGCAAGTACCACGGATTTGCGAGGCGCCAACAAGTGCTCCAGTCCGGCCATTCATCCATGTCCATGGGAGAGCTGGACAACACCAACATGAACCTCGTGCCCAGCTACGCGGTTCGTCCTTGTTTCATTGACCTCCACAAAAAGCGTCCTCATGAACTCAGACTGTGGTGTAATAGTAGGCGTCGTCAAAGGGCACGTCGGGTGGATTCTCACGGTCGGGTCGACTCGCACTGGCGCTGGATATCATCGATCCAGAGGACGTGCCCGACAACCTCACCCTGGACGATCTCGTTGGAGACGTGTTCCATCCCATTCCATCCAGAATCTCCGAACCTGTCGAGACGGCGAGCCAGAATAATCCCCACGAACACACCAGCGATCCACTGCTACGCTTTGTGGAGTGAGTATTCCCACTCTTCCTTCACGACTGCTTCTACCCACGACTCGTGTACTGTACTGTGCGGAACATAGGCATTCCTACGCGAACACGGTGAGTGCGGAACGCCTTCTCTCGCAGCTCGAAAAGACGATGGCGATCGTGTTCGCCGATGACGCCTCCACTACGGCGTCCAAAGCCAAGAAGCCGCGAGACAGTGGCCAAAAGCCCAAGCCATCTCAAGCGAAAAGGACCAAACCACTGAGACCGGCCGAAGCACCGTCAGATCCTCCATTTTTGGCCCCTCAGCTGGACGAACTGGTGCTGCTCTCCACTGATCTATGGTGGGAAGACAGTGCCACCTAACCGTGAATTGCTCGTGGCAGATCGACGTTCTAGCAAACGAGCTGGCTGCGAGAACGGAGGATCTCGTACGTTTTCTGCCATTCTGTTTCCTTTTTCTCCTCCCGAGAGCACTGGATGGAGCGTGAGAAATCCTGTAGAAAACGGTCGAAGAAGAAGTCCAGCGGCTCGTGGTGCGTCTGACGAACCCAACGTTCGACCCACAAGACCATGACGAGACGACGAAGGACTAAGCACGAGCGTGTGCGCAACTGCTGCGATCTCACCTATGCACTCAACTGGGCTCATTCTACTCACAAGGATACTTCGAAATCTTTGCCTTGCTGCAACATGTCCCGAATTTGTGCCGAACCTAACAGCTTTGTTCGAGATGTTTACCGGTAAAGACCGGGACCAAATAGTGTTTCACTCAACACCAGCAGTCCATCGAAAGAAAGTTCTCCTCCTCCCCAAATGATCCAGTCGAGAACTGGTATCACCACTTTCGTTCCACTCTCTCACCAGCGTCGTCCGGAGCACCAACACTGGAACCATTCTCCCAGAACCAAAACCACCACACTGGAACCGTTCTCTCCGATCCAAAATGGACCAAGGATCGGCGAGGACGCCATCGTCTAAAACCTGTAACCAGCTCGGGGTTCAACTGAGCCTTTCCCCTACGGTTCCAGAGGCGCGAGCGATCCAGTTAACCTCGTTTCATTCGCTGCCGCCGGTGGTGGCCTCGCCCTCGTCCGAGTTAACGGTACCCAATACTGGCTACCGCTTTGTGCACCGCAAGCCCAAGGCCAAGCGCAACCGCAAAGGCTCGGGGCCCTACAAGAGCGTGATCAAGGAGCGCTCGGTCGAGTTCAATCTCACGCTCGACGTGCAGACCCTCCGGCAGCAAATCCAGCAGCTC
>JAADWA010000409.1:0-26723 GCA_023335935.1 Pythium phragmiticola | reverse complement strand
TGCTCTCTCTCTCTCTCTCTCTCTCTCTCTCTCTCTTGGTGCTGCCAACAGTTTGAGCGAGGTGGTGGTGTCGTCTTCAGAGTCCTGACCATTTCCGAGCCGTCCACTGGGCAAGGCTGACGGCGTCGTTCCCTCCCTCTCTCCACCGCACACCCCCCTCCCGCGCACCGCCGCTTTCAATTCTCCTCCGTCGCCCCTCGGCGTCTACTTCCGAGTTAATCCCCGCCCGACTCGTTAGACCCCCGTCTATTCGGGGCGACCCCTTTCCAACTCTCCGAGTCCCATCGAGGTCCCAACGTTGGGCATTGGTCGCCAACGATTCTGAATTGTTCCCTACTCTCCATCAGCGATGCCGTCGTCGAGTAACTACTCGAACGGCTCGGGCTCGTCGGCGGCCTACGGCCACGCCGCGCACCACCACGGCCCATCCTCGGCCGCGCCGTCCGCCTTCGCCGAGAAGCTGCAGCACCTCACGGGCATGCTCGAGGTCAAGTTCAAGGGCGGCGCCTTCTCCACGTGGTCGGACGTGTTCGTGCGCCTCGAGGGCCGCTGGATGGTCATGTACAAGCGCGAGCGCGACTCGACGCGGCTCGCGGCCATCGAGTTGGGCCCGGGCGTCGACGTGACGGACATCAGCGACCTGGAGATCTCGCAGAAGTTTCCTCGGCGATTCGACGTCCACTGCAAGGGCGGCCTGCTGCCGTCGACCGAGTACATTTTCCGCACCAAGTCGCGCAAGGACCGCGACCTGTGGGTCCACGCGCTCGCGTCCAACATCCACATTCTGGACGGCCCCGGCCTCGACGTGCTGTACGCCGTGCAGGACCTCGAGCCCGTGATCGTGCGGCTCAAGGAGGCGCTCACGCTCACGCCCATCCGCATTCGCAGCCAGCTCGCCGTGCGCTGCGCCAGTGGCGAAGAGATCGTGGCGTTTCTCGTGGCCGAAGAGTTGGCCAAAGACCGCGCGCATGCCAACGTCATTGGGCGCCGCCTGCTCTCCATGAACGTGATCCACCACGTCGTGTGGGAAAAGGACTTTCTCGACTCGCCCGACCACTACACGATCTCGGACCTCGACGACGAGAGCAACTACGTGGTCGAGCACTTTCAAAAGTACATGGATTCGCGCCGGTTCTGGAAGTACTTTGACGACGAGAGCGACATTGCCTCGGGCAATGGCCGCCGCGCGCGCTCGACCGCGAGCTCCGAGAGCATGACGCAGCGCAGCTCGACGGCCACGCTCTCAAGCGCCGACGTCAAGGGCCTGACGCCGCCATCGCAAGCGGCGCCACCGCCCCCAGCGGCGCTCGTGGCTGGCGCCATGCCGCCGCCGCCGCTGCAGCATGACAAGAAGGCGAAAAAGTGCACCGTGTGCGGCAAGTCGTTCAACCCGCTGCGGCGCCGGT
Source organism: Pythium phragmiticola (assembly GCA_023335935.1). Classification (NCBI taxonomy): domain Eukaryota; phylum Oomycota; class Peronosporomycetes; order Pythiales; family Pythiaceae; genus Pythium; species Pythium phragmiticola. The sequence goes on along the minus strand of JAADWA010000409.1, from coordinate 25,317 downwards.
ACTTTTGCAGCCAGTGCACGGCCGTCGTGTGCTCGCACTGCAGCATGCCGCGCAAGACGGTCGTGGGCGTGCTGCCGGGCGCCGTGGCGCCGCCGCCGTCGAGCGACGACACGAACTCGCGCGTGTGCGTGTCGTGCAAGCTCGCGTCGGCGTCCCACGGCGGGCAGGACGACTTTTACGACCGCATTTTCTCGGCGCCCGTGTCGTCGTCGGCCGCGACCGCGAGCTCGAGCGACTTGTCGGGGAGCAGCCGCGCGAGCTCGTTTTCCCACGTCTCGGCCAACGGCACGATCATGGAAAAGCCCATGGACAAGCGCTCGGGCAGCACGAGCAACTTGTATCAGCACCAGCACCACCACCACCAGCAGCCGCAGCAGCAACACCAACAGCCGCAGGCGTACGGCCACGGCCCGCAATTGCGCCGCAAGTCGAGCACGGCGTCGACGACGCGGCGCGAGTCGTTTTCGTCCTCGGCTAATGGCAACGGCCACGTGCACGACTGCCACTTGTGCATGAACGAGGCGTGCGCGCCGCTCATGGACTTCTACGAAGTGCCGTACCCCGTGACGCAGGACCACTTGGCGCCCACGGACCGCGACATTTACCTCGCGGCGCTCGAGCTCGAAGACGAGTTTGAGCGCCTCCGGTCCGTGCGCGTCTTGATGCGGGCGCTGGAAACGTCCAACTTGAAGCAGACCGTGTCCAACATGTGCTCGATGGCGTCCATCGCGACGTCGTGCCCCGTCGTGATGGTCGGGCTGCTCGACAGTGACGAGTACGTTCTCTGCGGCCAGTTTGGCATGTCGGCGGCCGCGCTGCCGGGAGTCGTGGGGAGAGAGCTCGCGCTCGCGTCCCACACGTGCCGCAACGGCTCGCCCATTGTGTGCAGCGACTTGAGCCGCGATATTCGATTCTCGGGCAATACGTGGCGACGGGATGTGGTGCGCGCGTCCTTCTACGCGGGCATTCCACTGCAGCTCTCGAACGGCCATATTGTCGGCGCCATTGAAGTGTTTGATGTCCACGTGCGGTTTGGCTGCATGGACGTGCTCGCGCAGATGCAGACGATCGTCAAGGGCGTGCTGCGCAAGTTTGAAGACATTGTGGCGCACGCGCCACCCGAGGTCGAGGCCGAGGACGAGTACGTGACGCTCAGTGATCCGACCGAGCACGACTTTGAAGTGCACGAGGTGCAGCCGTCGCAAATCCCTCCACCGATGCCAGCAGTCGCTCCTGGTCCGACGCCAGCGGTGAAGGAAGTGCAAATGGAGCCGGTCGCGGCGACCCCCGCGGCCGCGCCTGCGGAAGCAGCCGGAGCGGACGTCATGTCCCAGAACGAGATGGAGATGCGGCTCATGCAGCTGCTGAGCCAGACCACGACGACGCAGGAGCAGCTCCGTAACCAGCAGGGACAAATGTTCACGGCCATTAGCTCCCACTCGCAACAGATCAGCGCGTTGGCCAAGCAGCTCGAGCGCATGGAGAGCACGCTCACGTCCAAACTCGAAAAGTTTAACGACAAGGACGACTGAGGTCGTCTCCCGACCATTTAGAGAAAGAGGCCAACTGTGTGTGGAGATATCGAGTAGCCTTAGGTAGAAACCATCATGATGAATTCCCAACACCGTAATTGCCCTTTTGTTGCCCTGTGCGTGAATCCAATTCAATCTCTTTTAAGTTAAGTGGATTTTGATTAAAATCCACTTAACTTTGTCACTTTGGGGCGAGCACAAGCATGTCGCGCGAGCGGTTCTTGACCCATGGCGGCCGCACGACAAAGTAGAGCCCGCCGTCGCCCGGCTTGGCGTTCCAGTCCTCGGCGACCTTGTGGAGCTTGTACTTGGCCGCGACGCGGTGCGTCTTGACCAGCGCATTCATGTACGCAATGAGCCCCGTCTCGAGCACGCAGTCGAGCGAGGCCTCGCTGAAGCGCACGGCGATGGTTTCGTCGTCCGCCACAGAAATGGCAAACTCGGCCTCGGGCCAATCGTGGGCGAGCACCTCGTGGAGCTCGGCGAGCAGCTCGGGCAGCACGAGCCGCGTGACGGCGTCCACGGGCGGCCGCATGCCGCTGGGCACGAACGCGCCGTAGAGAATGTTCTTGTCCTCGAGCCACTTGGCGTGGCGGTGCTCGTCGCGCAGGTCGGGGTACGGCTCGTGGAGATGCGGGTACGTCATGAACTGCGGGTCGTGGCCAAAGGCGTCTTCGTACTTGAGTCGCTTCGGGTCGCTCGTGGCGCAAAAGTCGGTCCCGGAGATGGTCTGCCGCTTGGCCTCGCTCGCGAGCCGCTCCATGGTCGCGAGCTCGTCAGCGAGGCTGAACCGCGACGGCGTATAGTCAAAGGCGTTGAAGAGGCCGTTCTTGGTCGCAATCTTCTTGCTCTCTCTCGGCTCGAGCAGCCGGTTCTCGTCCATGTGCTCGAACCGCGCGAGCGTGACGGCGTTGGCCTGGAGCTTCGTGGGCAGCTTCTGGAGCGACGCAAAGTTGTGCGTCGAGAAGGCGCTGCGGATCTGGTCCGTCTCGGCGTTGGCGTACTCGGGCAGCAGCGATGTAAAGTTGGGCCGCATGTAGTGCGGCCTCACAGCAACGGCCTGCGGCTCGTCGTCGTCTCCATGCCCAAATGGGTACACATCCTGGTGGGTGGTGCTCGCCACGTCCATGGCGACAGCAGGGGCGGTACGGTTCTCGGAATGGCGTGGAGCGAGTGCTCACTCCTACTGTAGTATTTATAAGAGAGAGGCACGCACAGAACGGGACAATGCTTTGCAGTTATGCAGAGTATTCAACATTGTCTAGCCACACGTATAGTACGCTCTCCCGCACGCCTTCCCTTTGGGCGTCGGCGTCGGCGTCTCTCTCTCTCACTCTCTTACTTGGTCGTCCACAAGTCGGCGCCTTCGTCGGCGTCGGCGTTCCACATGAACGAGTTGGACCCCCACTTGACGCCCTCGTGGGGCGGGCACCCGCCATGGCGGCTCATTTTGTCGATCTCGCCCTCGGGCGTCTGCACGTAAAACAGCGACGCGTGGAGCCCAAGCGGCGGCACGGCCAGTCCGCTCGAGCACTCGCTCATGCCGTCGCGCTCAATGGACTCGTCACTGAAGCGGTCGAGCGAGTACGGGAAGACTGTCTCGCCGCCGATCTTGGTCTCATTGTTGAGGTAGATGAAGAGCGTCACGTACCGCTGCGGGTTGAAGTGGCGGACCCACTTGGGCAGCTCATAGTGGAGCTCCGGGCCGCCTTGCACGCGCGCCTCCCACGACCGGATCGCGAGCTCCATCAAGTGCGGGAACGACTGCACGGCCTTGAACAGCACGTGCGTGCGGCCGCGGTTTTCCACGAGCCACTGGTACCACTCGGGGTTCGTGACCTCCGTGATGAGCTGCGCCGAGTAGTCATCCAGCACGAAATCCAAGAGCATGCTCTGGAACGCGACCGTGTACTTGGGAAAGAGCTCGCCCTCGGCGCGCGCAATGGACGGCACGCGGTCCCCCAAGAACGAGATGCGTTCCTTGGCCCAGCGCACCCAGCGGAACAAGTGGGTCACGCCGTTGAGCGGCGCCTGCTTCTTGGGGAACGTGTACCGCAGCTCGGGCAGGCCGAGCTTGTCTTCCCACGCTCGCACGGCGAGGGGCAGGTAGTGCGGCTTGCCGTCTTCTTTCATCACGCCGGGCATCATGTTGCGCGCGTTCTTGTCGACGTTCTCGCGGATCCACGTCTTCCACGCGTCGTCCGAGTGCGCCGTAAAGTAGTTGGTGGCCACGGCGTGGTCGTAAAACACATCGAGCAGCGCGTTGGGGAACGTGATCTCGTCGTCCTCGTCCGGGAAGAGCTTGCCGCCGCGCTTGAACTCGGCCGGGACGCGCGAATCGTCGGCCATCTCCGTGAGCGTCTCGCGGGCCCACTTGGCCCAGTTCTTGTAGTCGTCCATGGTGAGCAGGCCCGTGTTCTTGGGCAGGAACTCGCGCGAGTGGAACGTGTCGAGATGCTGGCGGTAGAACTCGCCGGCGCCGTACCGCACGAGCTGCAGACGCTCGGCGTAGGATGCACTGGGCAGGCGCGCGACCAACGCCGAGCGCCGACGGAAGTCGCGCGTGAACGCGTCATCCGGCAGAAACGCCGTGTGGCTCGTGCGCGACTGCGACACGACGGTCGACGAGTTCTCGCCGTCCACCTTGGAGCGGTTGAGCGTCGGCTCGCCGATCGCGCGCACTTGGTCGGCCTCGCGCTGGGTCAGAAAGTGTTGGACATCCAACACTTTGGGACTCAGCCCAACGGTCGTGAGCGTCACGCCGTTTTCCAACACGTACGTGTACCCCTTGCGGATCCCGGGCCACTGCCAGAGTTGGAAATCCAACAAAATGTGCACGAGATGGCCCGACGCCTTGAGCTCGTGCGCATCGCGGATGGGGTGCCCCATTTGCGTGTAGAGCCGCACGCCGTTGGAGACCTCGTCTTGGTCGGCGCCGAGCCACTGCGCGGCCTTGCGCGCAGCGACAGCGACGCACCCAAAGTCCTTGTTCCACGACACGTACAGTCCTTCATTCGCGCCGTTGAGCATGAAAAAGATCTTGTCGGTGCCCGCAAGCGACGGTCCGTCCATGGCGTCCGTTACGTGCGTCTTGCGGCCCGCGAGCAGCAGCGCTGGCGTGTAGGCGGCATCGCCGCAGGACGAGTTGTCCAACAACGCACGCATCTGCGTGAACACAACGTCCGTCTTGTACTTGTCGGGTGTCGTGCCAGCAATCGTTTCGATCTGGACCGAAAGCGACTGGACAGTCGAGGCCACACGCCGCGCGAGTCGCTGCAGCTGCAGCGCGGCGGGGCTCGGGTGGTCGAGCTGATGGCCGACGCCGACGCCAACGCCAACGGTCAGCACGAGCGCCAGCAGCGACGTCGCCAGTAGCCAGTTCGAGGAAGAGGACGCGCTCTTCTTGCGCGGGGACGCAGGGGGAGCCTTGGGGGCCTGGGGGGCGTCCTCGCGCGTGGTCGTCATCGTCGACGCCGCCGGCGCGTCGGCGTTCACTTGCTTCTTCACCATGGTTTAATGGGACGGTCTTTGGATGCACAATCTTCTGAACGCTTTCCTCTGGATGGAATCCGGCAATTATCTGGGGTGCCGGATCTGGTCCAGAGGGAGAAAGTTGGCGAATGGATCCGTGCTGGGGAGTAAAACCACCAACTCCAACCCCAATTGATGGGACAACTTACCCTCGTCCAAACTGGACTCCAGAGTCAGCGTGACGCAAGCGGCGCGTTTCTGAGAGCACATTTTGTGTTTTTGTGTTTTCTGGAATCCCATTGGCTGATGCCACCGGCTGTTTTACTGCCCTCGCTTCTTCTGAAAACGTTTCAGGGTCGCAATTTCGCAACCCGACTTTTTCTTTAAAGTCACAACGCTGGACAAGACACAGTTTCCAACCTAGAACTGATGCAGCAGTAGCATATGCTACCGTAATTTGAGAATGATATTTCTGTGACGTGTGGTAGATATGGATCGGATCTGTTGGTCTCTCCTCTCCATCGTCCTCCCACCCAGACGCCCAATCCCAGTCCGGTAAAGACATCTGTGCTATACTACGTACTGTAGTATGAATCTCTCTATTATCTGGTGATTAGCTCGACTGTTCGCACAGACACCGCGTATCTTTGCTCCACTCTTGAGTTTTCCGGCTTCATCAAGCAGTTCCATCTCGCTGCGCCATGGCAATCAGAAAGTCCACCCACTCTCCTCAACACTCTTTGGCAGCACCGTCCCGTACCGTACGGTACTATTACCCCATTGTACCGGCGCCCTGGGCATCGCGCGTGTCTAACCACCGCATCCGGCTCTGCAAAATGGCAAGCGGAAGCTCTTCTTCGATTTCCATTTACCACGACATGGGGGAACGTGACGCTTCGAGTGCGTCGGCCATCGCGACGGTTTGTTCATCTCAGGGCATAACCCTGTCGAAATCGATACTGTGTCATGCCCCCATCAATCAATTTTCGACGCGGGACGTTTGATTGATGGGCGTCAGGTTGATGACCCACCTCTTCATTGTTTTCACCCATGGTGGTGCATGTCCTTGAAAAACCCCGGCCTGGCGATCCGCACGCCTCCGTGGTTGCCACGCGCCACGCGGTCGCAGTCGCCCTTCCCGCCTTCGCCCACGACGCCGTCCACGAGGTCCCAGTACGCTGTGCGGGCGCTGCGCGGCGGCCTTCTGTCCATGCCCCCGGGCTCAACCGCCGCGCCAGCGACGACACAAACCGACTTGCGTTCAAACGCCGCGGCATTCACAAAGCTCGAGCCACCGCCGCCTCCGCCAACAATGCCAGGTGCAAACCCTCCTCCTCCGCCCCCGAAGAACCCTCCTCCTCCACCGCCGCCAAACTCGGCCCCGTCACCGCCCTGCAGCGACGTGCCATCGTGGCCCACAAAGCGACACACGGGATTTGAGGCATCGCACTCGCCGGCCTTGCCGCCTCCGTGGGCATTGCCCACGCGACCGACGCGTAGGTCGTCGCCTTGTGCTACAGGTGGAGCCTTGAGCGAACCGCCGCCGCCGCCATGGCGACACGTGCCGCCTCCGCCGCCACCAGCGGCGATCAAGAGGTGCTCGATACCGAACGCACTGTGGCGGTAGACGCTCGTGAAGCCCCCACCGCCGCCGCACGCCGTCTCCGTGTTCCCAGCGTGGCCCACACCGCCACCGGGTGCACCGCCCAAGGCCGTCCCCACATGAGTCTCTATAGAACCTGCGTCATTCTGCTTCATGGTCGCACAGCGACCGCCGTGGCCACCAGCACCGACGGCGAAGTACAGCGTCTCCCCGGGGAAGACTTGGCACACACCCTCGACAAACGCGCCGCCGCCGCCGTGGCCACTCGTCTGTCCCTTTAGCAGACCGCTCCCACCGCCGCCGCCCCACGCCTGCAGCTTGAGCTGCTTGATACCCTTGGGCACTTTGTACTCGTGGATCTCGGCCGTCACGAAGCTGCACACGCCCGAGGCCACGAGGTGCGTGCGGCGATGGTCGTTGCGGTCCCGCGCGAGAATCACGGCACGGCACTGTGGCCACGTGCACAGCACTTTGCGCAGCGAGCACTCGTCCTGCTCGTGGGCGACGCGCTGCTGCTCGAGCGCGAGCAGCTCGTGCGCGCCGCCCGTGTACACGACGCCGCAGTCGAGCCGGCACTTGAGATCCCCGATCGGCCGCCGTACGCACAGCGCCGTCATGTGGCGCGAGAGAGTATCATGCGGTGTGAACACGCCGCAGTCGCGAGGGCAGTACACGATGCGTGCGCTGCAGAGGCTCAGCGTGGGCGACTCGTGGTCTCGGATCTCGCGCTGCCACACGCGGTCTTCCTTGATGGCACCACACCCAAGTCGGCAGACCATGCGCCGCCGCGGACACTCGCGCGTCTCATGGATTGCGAGGCTCTGGACGCGAGGGAACCAGTTACCACAGCCGTACTTACAGACCACGAAATCTAGACGCACGCGTTCGAGCGCCTTCCAGAGAAGGCGCGACACGCGGCGCCGCTCGCCCACGGCGAGTCGCTTGTCGTTGGGGGAGTTATCTTCGATCGCCACGTGGGATCGCTCTTGGCTCTCCAGTTCGTTCGCCCGCTCGATCGCACGGTCCGTCTCGTGACGAGCGCGAACACTGAGAGGGTTCACCGATGGCATGCTGTCGAGTCGCGTGGCCTGCAGATACACGGTCTTTTCCCGCTGGAACCGCGCGTCAATGTACGCAAGCGACTTGGCGTCGGCCTCGTCATAGTGTTCGCTCGTCACACTCGCCTCGAGCACGCGCAGCGCCTCGACATGCTCGCGTTCTTCGCTCACTTGCTTGGCAGCGTCCTCTTGCGCATGCTCCTGCCGCGTGACCTTGTCGACCTCGCGCTTCCGCGCCCGCTCGAGCGTCTGCTTCCACTCGTGTTCCTCTAGCCGCTTGGCGCGCTCCTCTGGCGTGAGCTGCGCGTCGTGGATCTTGCGCGCTCGGGGCTTGCGGATGCGCCTGAGAAACGCGCGGTCCGCGTCAACGTCGAGGACGCAGTCGCCCGAGGCGTCGTCGTAGTAAAAGCTCTGCGCGCTGCGCGCGTCGTACCACCGCCGCCAGCCGCCCTGGAAGTCGTCAATCTCTTCGCTGCGGGACCGGATCCTCACGTGGCCGTACCGCTGCGCCTCGCCTTCTACCACGCGCTCGGGTTTCTCGACCACGACGCTGTCGTCCGTTTCGTTCCAGTAGAACACGACGCCAAAGACGGAGCACTCGCGCCACCCATGGCCAAGCGCTCGCCCACGTACGCAGTCGTTCCGAAGCGGCATGGAAAACGCACCAGAGAACACGAGTGCCAGTGCGTCGTGGTCTTCGCAGTCGGCGAGATGGCACGGCTCGCGGAAAATGCGCGCGGTTTTCCAGGTCCGCACGGGCGGCTCGTCCGGCGGCAGCCAGCGGCACTCGGTCGTGACGCGGTTGAAGAAGAAGTACACGTCGCTGCCGTTCACGCGGTGGACCTCCCACTCGGGCGACTCGCGGTTCTGCTCGACGAAATGGGCGTGCAGCACGAGCTTTTCTTTCCACGCGAGCCGCTCGCAGGCAAACGCCGCGACTGTGGGTGGCACGCGGCGCTGCACAAAGCCGCTCAGAGTGTTGACGAAGAGCCGGTTGCGACTGAGCGGTTCTTCGTACAGGTCCCATCCGAGCAGCGACGCCACGCGAGCGGTGGACGACGAGGCCGTGACGGTCTGCTTGGCTCGTTCGAGTGTCTCTAAGTCGTGGAAATCGCGCGCTATGGTCTCCACTGCCTCGCGCCAATTGCTGCGCTTGCCCTCGAGTCGCTGTCGCTCTCGGTCGGCGTCGAGGAGATCAATACGAAGCCGCCTGGCGACCAGAATTTCTCTTTCGATGGAGAGGTCTCCACGCGGAGACCCGGGCCGCCCCTTGCTCGTGAGGAGGAGATCCAGCGGCGTGCTCCCGCTGTGGTCCTTGAGTTCCGGATCACAGCCGTAGGTCTCCGCGAGACTCTGGATCACGAGCTCATGGGTACACACGAGGTTCTCGTCGCACGCAACGTGGAGCGCTGTGCGGCCCTGGAGATTCGCGGTGTTCTTGAAGCTCTCGCGGAGACAGAGGTCGACGCAAAACACCATCTCGTCCACGCCGATCCACTCGCGACGAGTGGCGCGCTGCGCGGCCTTGCGCTGCCGCACGCCGGCGTCCCAGTCTGCGGTCTCGTCTTCTTCAGAGTCTTCTTCGTCCGAGTCGTCATCCTTGTCCAGCAGCTCCACTTTGCGTTGCTCAAGAAAGCGCGCGTGGTAGCGAGTCAAAAGGTGGTCCATTAACGCGAATTTTGGGAATGGCACGATCCGGTTTGGAGACACCGCACCTTCCCCACCATCAGCAAAGAGCGTCTTGTAGACCCAGAGCAGTGCGTCCCAGCACCACGTCACGTGAAACTTGCGCCGCTCGTTCGCGCGTAGCTTGTTGTGCATGATCTCGGCGTGGGCGGTTTCCAAAATTTGAGAAAGGCACGTCGTGCGTTGGTGCGGCAGATCGGCTAGAAACACCAGGAGTCGCTCGTTGTAGGCCTCCAGCACGAGATCGACGGCGCCGGCGCAGCCGCTGAACGCAGCGCAGTGGAGCGGCGTGTTGCCCAGCGCGTCGACTGCGAGGAGGTCCGCGCCGTTGGAAATCAGCAGGCGGCAAATCTCCGTGTGGCCTTCTCTTGCAGCGAGTAGAAGTGGCGTGCGGTGGCTCGCGTCGCGCTGGTCGACGACCGCGCCGTGTGCCAATAGAAATCGCACAAGTTCCACGTGGCCCGCCTTGCTCACGAGCTGCAACGGCGTGGCATCCAGTTGGCCTGCTGCCACGTGCAGTGGCACGTTGAGCTCCTGACCGCCATGGACAAACAACTCGACTTCGCGGAGATGGCCGTCCTGGAGACACGTTGAAAAGCAGTACGGACGCGGCGGGAGCGAGGGCTGTGCCGCGTCGGATCGAGCGGATCGTTCCATGCCGACGCGACGTTGCTGCTGCTGCTTCCTACTGCGTGGTGTCAATAGAGGAGCCGGCGATATGTGGCTCTCGTCGGACTGGTTCCCATCGAGGTAACTCGCCTTGACGAACGACTGCGCCACGAATGGGAACCGCTCGGGCTCAAAGCCGAGCGCGACCAGCTCTTCCAGGACGACGTGGCCGTCGATGCCTCGCTCCAGCGCTTGTTGCGACCAGTGGACCCACACGGGGTGAAGCCCATTGCACCGCTTCTTCTCAGCGTGTAGGATACGATGGGATCGGCTCGTTAGGGCCTCACCATCGTCCTCGTCCGGCTCGTATCCGTGGAGCGACTCGGCCACAACTTCATCATAGATCGGGAGCACTGATTTAGAGCCCTTTTTCGTCTTGTCTCGGCCATGAGCTCCTCGCTGCTTGCGTTGCCGCAGCCGCAACGATGAGACGCGCGTCGAGATTTGCTGCATGAGCCGGAGGTTATGAGCCGGGGAGAATCCTTTCTCGCGTAGTTTCTTCATGACTTTATTTGGGGAGGCGCCAGCGTCTAGATTCTCCAGAAGCCACTGGCGCCAGTGCGGGGGCACGTCGCCCGGCTCACACGCCAGCCCAGGTTGCAGCTGCTTGACGTGCACGAGCGCATCGTGAGCGACCTGGAACTTGGCATCCCGCGTCGTCTTGCCCACGGCCTGCAGCACGAGCTCACCTCTGCCCTGGTTTCCTTGGATCCACTTGCCTCGCAGCGTGAGCCCCATGGTGAAGAGCGCCGGCGTGGCCTTGGTGGCCACGCGTTCCTCCAGCAATTGATACTCGACCTGGAGCTGGAACTTTGCCGCTTCTCGCTCCAGCAGCGCGACGGGCGTCGTATCGAGAGCCTCGAGAAACGCCCGGAGTTTGTGGAACTTGGTGTCGCCCTGCTTGATCTTGACGACCATTTCCACGAGCTCCTCAAAGTCCACGAGACCGTTCCCATCACTATCGATACTCGCGACCAGCTCGCTGGCCTCTTCGGGGGTCACGTCGAGCGAGAGCCTCGTCAGCAGCGCCTGGAACTCGTGCTCATCAATCGACCCGCTGCCGTCGGCGTCGCTCTGCTGGAACTGCGCGACGAATTCCTCGGCCTGGGCCTCTGTGAAAAGCGCCTTGTACTTGGCCGGGATCACCCGCGTGTCGGAAGATGCAGTGGAACGGGGTGGAGCGATAGACGGAGACAGCGAATCGGCCATGATCGGTGGGAAGACGCCCATGCTTCATCAGTCTTATAACGAAGTGTCGTTTCACACCTTCAAAATCTCATCTATTCCCGTAGACGAATGCTTTTTGTGTCTGTTGTGCTAGTCGACGAGTCGTGGCGGCCGCGTGGCGTTCGCATTGTCGCCGTCAAACTCGTCAATGAGATCGATCGACTGCTGTTCGCTCTCGCGTCGCTTGTCGTTGTCTTCACGGTCGTCGTAGGGGAAAACGTCAGTCATCACGGCTCGACCAAACAGTCGGCTCGCGGCACTGGGGGTTGTCGGTGGAGAGGCCGGTGGTGAGGCCGGTGGTGAGGCCTCGGGGATCGTGGGAATCGACGGCGCGTCGCCCTCGTTGACGAGCTGCACTTGAATGGCTGTGAGTGACGCGTGGCGACCGCTGCCGCTGGTCTTGGACGTGCGAATTCGGTGGAGACTGCGCCGTAGCGACTGCGCGGCCATGGCGACTAACACGCTCGTGCGAAACTTTTTTTGCATGGCCAATTGGTACGCATTCAGCCCCTTGCTAATGGAGACTTGCAGCGCCAGCCGCGGCGTCGTAGCGTCGCGGAACCACGCGTGATTGAGGGCTTCTCTGGCGGTGGGGCGTTCAGTCGGATCGGCACTAAGTAAAAGGCTGAGCAAAGCCTTGGCCTGGCGCGAGATCTCGTGCTGCCACAGTGGCGGTTCGGTCAGCGAGTACGTGCCGCTGAGTATACTGCTGACGATCTGTTCTTTGGGCTGACGCCCGTCCGGATCGAATGGGTGGATACCACTGAGGAGCACGTAGAGCACGATGCCCACGCTCCAGATGTCGCTCTTGGGCGACGCCGACGGGTTGGGTTCTTTGGCTTTCGGCGCCACGGTCTCAGCTACTGGTTCGCTTGGCGGCGGCAACGCCAGTCGCTCACGGAGGATCTCGGGCGCACAGTAGGCCCACGTGAGCTGAACGCAGCTCACATAGCTCGTGCCACCAAGCGCCATGGCCGAGCTAAAGTCGCCGAGTTTAATCCGCGCGACTTTTGGGTCTTTGGACGTGAGCAACAGATTCTCTGGTTTGATATCTCTGTTGCCCCAGCCAAGCAAATCAACAGTCAGCTTTAGAATGGTGACAATTCACGACTGTCGTACGTACCGATGGACGATCTGCTCGTCGTGGATCCGCGCGAGTGCCTCGAGGATGTCGCGCGTGAACCGCTTGGCGTCCCATTCCGAGTACGCGCCCTCCTATTATAGAACCGAAGAGGTACAAGCGAGACCATCAGGAACGAGCCTGGATTTTGATACGGTAACGTACGCTGATGAGCGCCTCAAAGAGCTCTCCACCCTCCGCAAACTCAGTCACGAGAAATACGTGCGTCGGCGACTCGTACACGTGGAGCAGCTCAATGATGTTTGGATGCGGCGTGCACTGGTGCATGGTCGCGGCCTCGTCGTCCCAGAACTTCCCTCGCGACGGTTCATCGACCGCGCCGCTTTTCTCAATGCGCTTGACGATGACGGGCTCTCCCGTGCGCCTGTGGTGGCCCTGGAAGACGGTCACGGACGACCCACTGCTCAGCACAACAGTCTCATCGAATTCGAAGAGCTTGGCGAACAGCGTCGCGCTGCTGCTCGAGCAGATGCCCATCGGTTATGGGTGAAGACACACGAGGAGAGAGAGGCTGAGTAGTGGTAGACACCTACGGCCCGTATCGGTGGTGTGGGCAGCGAGCATCCTCACGTGGCGAGATGGCAGCCCAGCCCCGAGTCCTGGTCTCTGGTATTTTTGAACGAGGTGAGTGTGCCCATTTCACTTAGTGTCAAAAAGCGCTAATTAGATGCACATGAATGTACCGTACAGATACTCAATACAAGACTCTTGCTATACGTTCACTATTTAAACGCATCACAGTATATTGTCTGGTTGCGCGAAGGTATCACTTTATGAAGTTGCGTAGCCCCTCGATTATGTTGCACTATCTCCCGTCATGTTGCGCTAACGCACGCCTGAATGTTGCGCCCCCCAGCGACTGGTCTCCTCCGCTGGTTTTGCGAGCGGCTCTCCTGCATTCTCGGCAAGCAGCAAGAAACACTCCAAGTCCCGAGATGCTCTCCCGTGTCGCGTTCCGCAAGGCGTTGATCCAGGGCCGCACGCTCGCGCGCGTGCAGGCCGGCCGTCCGGTCTCTCTTTTCCACACGAGCGCGCCGCGCCGCGAGGAAGAGAAGGCGGCCGTCGCCGGACCGCCCCCCGGCATTTTGACCCAGTACGGCCTCGACGACTGGAAGCTCACGGGCCCGCTCGCGGCCGCGCTCGCGATCCCGCTTCTCCACAAGGGCGTGTACGTGCTGAACGAAGAGTCGCAGCTTGCGGCGTGCTTTTTCCTCTTCTGCACGTCGGTCTACAAGTACGGCGGCGACGCGATCGCGTCCTACTTTGACGCGCGCTCGAACGCCATTCTCGCCGAGCACAACGCCGTCGAGGACGCCAACATTGAGCTCGCGAAGGAGACGCTCGAGACCCACAAGGCCATGCTCAACATCCACGAGGACATTGCCGCCGTGGCCGAGGCCCACAAGGCCGCGGTCGAGTTGATGTGCGAGGTGCAGTCGGCCAAGCTGCGCCACAAGACGCGCGAGACGTTTGTCAAGAACCTCGAGTCGATCCACCAGATCGAGGCGAGCTACAACTTTGAGCTCCAGAAGGCCATGGTCGCGACCGCCACCAAGAACGTGCGCGCCGTGCTCGAGAAGGGCGACAAGAACATCAAGGCCGCGGCCTTTAAGAACGCGCTCGACGTGCTCTCGCAGGTCGAGGGCGAGGACAAGGAAGACGACGTGGCCGCGCTCTTTGCCAAGGAGCTGCGCGCGTACGCCACGTCGCTCGAGGCCAAGCAGGGCCAGGTCATCCAGCTCACGGACGCCGAGCAGGCCGAGCTCCAGGCTGACCTCGACGCCTACATGAAGCGCTTCGACCTCGAGGCCGCCGACTTCAAGGCCGAGAAGGAGATCAAGCTCGAGCTGATGTAAGGGACCAAGGAAGTGACCGAGCCGTGGCGTGGTGTACATGGGACAGTATCGACCGACGGCCTCGTCATCTCCCTCGTCTCGCTCTCTGACGAGTGGAGAGCGAGAGAGACATGACACTGGTCCAGAGGGGAACGGCTCTGCTGAATAAATAAAAAAAAGATGAGAAAAAAGGAGTTCAAAGTCAATTAAAATCGCTTGGCTTTGGAGAACGAAATGACGCCGCCGGTCTGGAAGCCCGTGGGCGTGAGGTCGTAGATTGGACCGGGGGCTCCACGCGCTCGAGTCGCGCCTCCGCCGCGTGGCTCGGTGCCAAAGGTTGGCGACACGCCCTGCTGCGCGGTCGGGAACGAACTCTTGAGCAGCAGATTCGGACCGGGGCCCTCAGTCTTGCCACTGAGCGGCGGGCGCTTGCTCGTGCCGATCTTGGCCGTTGGGGACGTGCCAATGCTAGTCGCGATCTCGTAGACGGGGCCGGGCGAAGGCGTCGCGTCGCTTCGCAGGGGAGACCGTGGCGCGTTCTCAAACGCCGTGACGCTGCTGTTGCGACAGAGCGAACTTGGCTGCCTGCTGCCACACGAGCCCAGGGCCTTGTACGAGCCGGGACCGGCGCAGTCGTTCGTGTTCTTGCGGCTCAAGTCCCAGTCTTCCCGCGTGCTCGAGCCAAAGCTCTTCTTTGGGCCGGTCCCAATGAACGTGGGGAGCGCGTACAGGGCGTCAGTCGCGCTGGTGGACTCCTGCCACTGGAAGCGACGCTCCGTCGGCGTGAAGGCGCTGATGGCCGGGTGCACGCCGTGCTTGGACGGCGAGTCGAACATCGGCCGCGGCTTGGACGGCGACGCCATCTCGCCTGCTCGAGAGTGAAGAGAGCCAAACCCTTTCTCCTTCACTAGCCTAAGAATACGACGACTCCACTTCTTCCAGGCTCTGGTCCAAAACAAACACATCGGTCCTCACGACCTCATTCTTAGTATGAGACAATGGCGTGCTGAAGGATTAGGAGTCTTTAAAGACGAGGTGGCCGCCGCCGTCGGCGCGTGTGAACGTGATCGACTTGACGGGAGCCAGGCGAAGGTTGTCACCGCTCCCGTTCGCGGCGACGACATCCAGATACGCATCCGGATACGCCGCTGCGTCGGCGAGCACGCGCATGAGCGCGTCCGGGTGGGTCACGGTCTGCTCCCATTTGACCCGCATCAAGAACACCATGCCTGCCGCCAGCAAACCGCCAATAATGAACCCGAGCACGGCCTGCCAGTCGGGGATCTCGAGCTTCGCGAACGCCTGGTACTCATTGCTTTTGAACTGCAGACTCCAGCCACGTGACGTCGACACGTTACTGTACCGGCGTCCGTACTGGAGCAGCAGCGCGACGCCGGCCGTGTACACGGGCTGGATCGTACTTTCCATGTACATGTAGTTGAATTCAGTGTCCGAGATGGACCGCTCCATCTTGCCCGAGCACGCGTACCCGTCGAGCGTGTCGGACCAGCTATACACTTCAAAGTTGGCTGGCCGCAAGATCTCATAGTCGATCAACGCGCCGGTCGTATATCGCGTCACAAGGGGCCGCGCCCGCGCGAGGTTGTTGAGGAGATCAAAGCCGTGGCCAAAGTCGGCCATGGGCATGCTCTTGACACCCACGACGACTTGGTCACCACTGCCGACGATCGGGAAGTTCAGTCCCATGCAGCCGCCTTCGTTGGCTGAGGCTATGCACTCGGCGTTGAACTTTTTGGCGAGATCCACGAGCTCAAACGAGAGCAAGCCAAACGTAACGAGGTGGTACAAGAACGGATTTACGACTACGGCCTTGCGCAGCGTGGGTGGTGTGGGCGGCGTCGTCTGGTTGAAGAGGCGAAACTCTTTGCCGAGCATTCGGCGGCCCACGCCAAAGAGCCACATGGACGTGTCGCTCATGAAGCGTGCACAGTCGGGCTGGGTCTTCAGGCACACGCCATAGGCCGAGATCTGTGGCTCGGGCGCGAGCCGGCGGTTCTCCATCCCGCACGTCTTGGGGCCACACTCATTGGCGACGTCAATCTCGTACTCGACGTTCCCCGTGCCCGGCCATGTCGTATTGAGCTGCACGAGCGAGCCGTTCACCTCGGCGAGCTTGCGGTGCCAGCGGCCATTGGCCATCGGCAGGTCGAGCGTGAGTCCCACGAATGTGACCCCCTTGGACAGCGTGTGTGTGGACGAGTAGATGCGACCATAGGGGTAGTTGACGCCCACGGTGTTGGCCCATTCCTTGGTCGTGTCAAAGTAGGTACGAATGTACTTGGTGAGATGCCCCACGGGCGTGATGGAATTGAGCGTGCCAGAGATCGCGTTGGCCTTGAAGTAGTCGATAGTAAGCAGCTTGTGCTTTTGCAGCAGCGCGACGTTGCTGCCGCCACGCGCAGCCTCTTGGTAGGCGAGTGCATCCAAGGTCGGGTATACTGTGCACACGGGCTCTTTTACACGCGGTGGGTACATTGACAGGTACAGCATCGTTGCACCTCGCATCTCGCCCCAGCAATACACGTACTGTGAACACGTAGCGTACTGGGTTTCGTTGGACGCGGCACGCAGTGCCGACTGGTAGTATTGGCTCAGATCCTTGTACGCGATCCGAGGCACGATTATGTCGGGCTGCTGCTGGTAGCTCAGCGACGAGAACGGCAACGTGACGAGGTACGCGCCGAGAATGGACGCGACAAACACGAGACGGCTGAGCCACGACTTGGTGTCGGTCTGCAGCCGCACAGGTACAAACACCATGGACAAGACGAGCGCGACCTCGGAGCTCACGGGCTTGGCAAACGCCATGGTCAGCAGACTCAGCACTTGCGTGCGGCTGCGGATGAGATCGATGCGCTGGGCGTTGGTCAGGTCGGTGAGCGTCAGCGTAGGCGGTGCCAGCCAAAAGATCGCGCACCACGTGACGAGAACAACCACGACCGCGTTAATGCGAAAGATCACGGGCTTTCCCTTCGTTTGAAGATGTACAATGAGTGGCGTCTTGGTAGCCGAAGGTCTCGTGGTGGCCGTGACTGCTGACGGAGCGACCGCAGCAGTGATGCTCTTCTTCCTAGGAGACGCACCGGCAGGCTTCCTCTTGGAGGCAGGTGTGACTTCCGTGGCATTCACGGCTCGCTCCACGGCCTTCACCGTGTCCTCGACCGCCTTGATCGCGTCCAGAAGAAGGTTCATGTTGAAGAAGTCGTCGTATTGACTCGTGGATAATTGAATGCGAGCAGAGCCCGTCAAGTCAGCTGGAAGGGTTCGTGATCGCAACGGTCAAACGACGCCTCGCCGGGTCAGCTCAGGCGAAACCGCCTTGTGCCCCACTCACGGCAACTTCCCACGACGTTTTTAGTCATGCTCTCTACATGAGGCTTGCGCGTCGACGGGAAGTTGATGACGCTGGAATCACCGTGGACTTTGCTTTACTCGTAGACGTGGTTGATGACGCCGTGGAAGCTGCGCTAGCGAGGCTGCTTCGTCTCGTTGTTGATGGTGACGCGGATCTCCCATCGATTGGCGCCACACGGCGCCATCGTTTCCACTGGTCTTCCTCCTCGCCTCTCGCAAACAGCTCGCCTGCTAGCTGCAGTTGGCGTAGCGGTAGGCTGACCGTTGGCACTAGATTTGGAGGGGACTGGCGAGTGCTCGCTGCCATGCTGCCGTCGGTCCGCAATAGACTACGAGGTGGCGCTGATACGAGTGCCTGTGCTGCCCGAGCCACCATGACCGCATGCGTCGTCTCGGCAACGACGTTGCGCAGGTATACGTCCTTCCATCCCTATTTGCCCAGTAGTATTGTGAGCTCTAGAATACCAGAACACGATGTCAACTTCCAAGTGTACCTGGAAGGCATACGCGCGTAGCTGCTGCATCTTAAGAATCCGAATTCGTCCGAGCAACGCATCCACTCGGCGCTTGCGTGTGGCATTGGCGTTCTGTACCAATTCTCGTGAGGCAGCGACCTGGGCGTCGCATTGCGCTTGTTCGGTTTGCTGTCGCTCATTCATGGCCGCTACTTTCTCATCACACACGCGGGTCGTCTCAGCCTGTTCCTGCTGTAACCTCGGCAGAATCTACAGAAAAAACGTTCTTGTTAGTCTCCCCACAGGCCGTCGGTCTTCAGAGACTCAAGCGAGAGTACTCACTACGGAGCAGAACTGAGCCTTGCAGATCTCTTCCCAGGCTCGCATGTCGTCGCGTTGGTGCTGCAGCCATACTTTGGCGGCTTCCAGTGCAGCGCGTGTCGTCCGGAATTTCCCATGGAGATCGCTCCGGACACGGACCAGTTGGTCGAGCCGTTGCTGTGCCTCGAGCCGCATCTTTCGATTATGAGTGGTTTTCGTCAAAAGCGTCTGGGCCTTCCACTCGAGAAACACGTCACGAAAGCGAACATCCCGCTCCATGATCCCGACTCGCACTCGCCCCCACGCAGCAACTCGAAACCGTGTGGTCTCCAATCGCTCGCAGGCGCGCGTTAGAGCTCGGATCCGGCTTTCTTGATCCGCGAGTTGCTTGGTTTGGGTCTCAAGTTCTCTGTGCTAGAACACCAGCACCCGATAGTTAGCCTGCGAGCATTGTTCCATAGCGGAGGTCAGGAAGGTTCGACACCATTTGCTCCGTCTTCTTCCGCTCCGCGTCCAGTTCTGCTTGTTTCACCGCGAGTCGAGTCGCGAGCTGGGCGACGTCTTGCGTCTGATACCGTGCGTAGTAGTGATATCAGCCACCACTATCCCTGCCACACAAAAAACTAAGGAAGACTGTACACTGGCAGCCAGTGCAAGGCGAGCGTCGTCGCGCTCTGCCGTGATTCGCTCGGTCTCTCGCTTCATTGAGCCTACATGGGAGGTCCGTTCCGCGTTCTGTATATCCAAGAACCATCAGAACTGGACATGCGTTGGGCTCCTCTTCATCATATCATGGATTGTACCACGACGGCAGCCTCATTCTTCTCCCGCTTGAGCTCTTCGATCGTCCGGAGGAGCCGTGTGAGCTCCTCGTCTTTGGTCAGCAGACGCTGCCTATAGTCCTCTGCCCACTGCGATCGTCCGTTAAATCCCCGCAACCTCACACTCTCTTCCAGTAACAAACAAGCGCACCCGCTCGTGCTGCTGCTCGGCATCGTTGGCCTTCTCTTCGACCGCTCGCAGCTTGGCCAGGCTCGAACCCGCTTCGGCTTCGAGCCGACATTTCTCGGCTCGGAGTTTCGCGACCGCGAGCTGCAGTTCCTTGGCAGTCTGACACTGAGAGGTGAGCTGCGACTGAAGCTGCTGCACGAGCTGGCCATGCGCTTGCAGTTCCTTCGTGCGTGCGGCTTCAACCTGATACAGTAGTTAATGCGGAGGTAATCAGAAGTGGATCACTCGGACCGTAATCGGCCAATACGAAGTACCGAGTGGAGCTTCTCATGGAGCGACGTGGCGTCACTCGCGAGCAGATTACTGCAGGCGAGGGCGTCACTCGTACTCGCGCGGCGACAGCTCATGGTGGAGTATCTTGACGCTCGTGTGACACCCATACACAGACTCCCATCCTCAGCTTGTCTCAGAGCCAACAGCTCTCCCATGCCAACAACTCTATTTTCAGAAGAGCGCCTATGAACGGAGAATGGTGACCCTCACGTACGCGCCGACAGAGTGAATGCGCCAACGCCAACGCAGAAACCTCCTACAGTACGGTACTCATTATCACTATGTTGCGCCTTCCGCATCGTCGTGATCAGCGCGAGAGACCGAGCCGCGTCACAGGCCATCGTTGAAGCCGCCCATCCATGGAGAGGCTGAAGTGGTTCGAATTTTGGCTGGAGTGACTGAATGCTAAAAAAACCTCGTTTTCGTTTTCTGAAGTTTCAGATCCGTGACCATCACCCCCACCCTCAATACCCACAATCTGTTCTTTTCGTTTTGCCAATATTGATGCTGTGAGGGTGCTGACGTTGTTGCTGACGCTTGTAATTGAGGTTTTTCTCGCTGCATAACCGGAAAAGGTGGGATAGACTTTCGCTTCCACTTCACACACGTCAACAATCCAACACTGCGAACCTTTCGGGTGACTCGACCAACAGAAGCATTCCAGTTCGAGAAAACGCGCCTCACGAAGGGGCGAACGAAAGACGCGGAATCACAACAGCTAAAGAACAACCCAAGCGCCAACGTTCTCATCAGTCTAACAAAACCAACGCGTCGCCAACTTCCAACAGCGCGCCAACCATGATTGTCCAGTTCTACTCGGCGCTGAACCTGCTATGGTTCCTCTGCAACAGCGCCGTGATCAACAGCATGCAGTTGGTCATCTACCTCTTTTTGCGTCCGCTTGACAATGCGCTTTACCGGCGCTGCATGGGCTGGATCCAGTCCCAGTGGGTCGGCGTCGCCTCGTCAAGTTTTCCGGAAACCAACATTGCCGTCACGTGCGTTTCTGTTCTTGCTCTGTTGGCCGGGGAGGGGAACCGTTCCTGACTTTTCTTGCTCTGTTGGAATTCCAGGGGCGAATTGCCAACCGATCTCACGCGTCCGGCGATCATTATCGCCAACCACCAGGTCGATGCCGACTGGTGGTACATTTGGCAGGCCGCGCGCCATGCGGAAGGCGCCGGTAACATTAAGATCGTGCTCAAGGACCAGCTCAAGTATGTGCCGGTCGTCGGCTGGGGCATGCGTCTCTTTGAGTTTTTGTTCTTGAAGCGCAACATTGACCACGATGCCAAGCACATCCACGGTATGTGCGATTCTCAAATATCGGTTATACGATATTATTCTGACGCCATATCTCGGTTCTTGTGTGGCGCAGAGTACATGCAGAGCTTGATCAACGACAACTTTCCATTCTGGCTCGTGATCTTTCCAGAGGGCACGACTATCCACACGGAATATGTCGCCAAGACCAAGGCCTATGCCGAAAAGTATGCTCTCTCTTGTTTTGCGATCCAATTATGTTCTGTGCTGACTGAATTGTTTTCTTTTCCAATTAAAAAAAAGAACCCAGCGTCCGCAGTTCAAGCATGTCGTGCTGCCGCGCACGTCGGGCATGGAGATTATCTTGGACGCGGTCAAGGACGTCAAGCCCGACATTTACGACCTCACGATCGCGTTCCCGTCCTACTCGGGCGAGATCCCTACCTTTGAAATGGGCTACGACCGCAAGACGGACACGGGCGTGCCGTCCATGAAGACGCTGCTCGCTGGCAAGTCGCCCGGCCAAGTTGCTTTGCACGCCCGCAAGTTTAGCTATGCCGAGGCCGAAAAGGATCTTCAAAAGTTTCTGGACACGCGGTGGGCCGAAAAGGACGTGCGTCTGGCCCATTTCATCAAGCACCAGAAGTTCCCCGTCGCCAAGAACGAGCAGCACTACACCTTCACGACACCGGTACGTTTTCCTCCCTCTGAACGATAGGTCGCTCTCTCTAGTAGTGGTCTCACCTATCTGTCGTGTACGTTCTTAGAGCTCGGTCACGGCGGTGTTTCGCCTCTGGTTTGGCGTCACGATCTCGTTCCTTCTGCTTCCATTCGTGATGCTCATTTTCTTCCCACGTACGTCAGTCATGTCGTAGGGTCGTTGTCGGATGTACCCTCTAATGATGATGGGATGGGTATATTTTTGTGTGTCTGTAGTGTACACGCTATGGGTCGTCTACTGCTTCGTCCACTCGATCTACGACCGCACGACCAACTTCTGGTGGCCCTACATCTTCAACCTCGTTCTCGAGCGCGCCAACAAGACTCGCGACAGCCTCAAGCGAAAGACCACGTGAGCTCCCCAATGTTCCCAAACAAGAAGAGGCTGAAGCTCCCCTTCTATCATCTGGTGCTTCGAACGAGAGAAGCACTCTGAATCCGTCATTCAGCCACAATCCAGTAATAATTCGTTTGCTTCAGTTTGTAAGTTCCATTCCTCGTCCTCTTTTCATACTTCATCAATGCCGACCCACTTCTGGAAGGTGAGCACAAACTCTTGGAACGTGATTGTGCCGTCGCTGTTGAGGTCCATCTCCTGTATCCTCGCGGCGCGGATCGCCTTGGTCGTCATGCCGCTCGACTTGCGTTCCAGTGTGCGGCGGCTCGTCGATTCATTATGCTTTTGCATGACCTTGCGCACTTCGCCAATCTGGATCGTGCCGCTCGCGTCCTCGTCAAACAGCAAGTAGGCCGTGACGATGAGCTCCAGTGTCTTACAAATCTTTGCCGACGCGTCGGCCCGAGCACTGGCGACACTGCTTTCGCGTCGCCCTTCAGAGGCACCGCCAACAGCTGTCGTCTCGACGGGGGGAGGTAGTGTTCGGAGGATGCACTCGAAATTGGAAATGAGCCCGAGCAAAAACGCGATCGCGAGCGACACGACAAACTCGTTGTGGGTCAGCGTATCGTCACGCACCATGTCCGACTCGTAAAAGATTTCGCGCATGTCGCGCTCCTCCATCTTGGCACCGAGTTCATCGAGCGTGGCCTTGAGTCCTTCAAACCCGAGCCCGTGCTCGTCCTGTTTTTGGTCACCACCGCACAAGTGAGACCGTGGCGCAATACGTATACGTCCAACTAAAGCATACCGCGTATTGGTAGTAGATGGAGTGGATCGTCTCGAACGCGTCCCGCGCGATGTGGAAGCGAAGCACGATGCGCTCAAAGTTCATGGGGCGCTTGCTCTCGGCCTGGCGCCGTGTGAGATTCAGTTGCTGCAGCGTCTGGATGATGCGTGCGTCGATGGACGATGTGGGCTGGCGTGGCACCTCCGGCGTGACGTCTTTATCGACGGGTGCCGAGATACTCGACTTGGACTTGGTCGAGATGGCCGAGACTCTCGACTTGGACTTGGCCGACGTGCCCGATAAGGCATTGGCCACCACGGACTGTGGACGGGAGATGCCGCCTCCCATGTTTCCAGCCACTGCAACGCTGAGAGGAAGAAGACGCGATGGCTTCGCTGGAGACACCACTCGAGTCGAAAGTTCTTCGTATTCCTTCCCTCTCCATCTTGTCGGTCCCTTTACTGCCGAGTATATATAGGCTCGTGTGTCGACTCGGCCTAACCTGGATCTCACTGGAGGAGGAGGAGCACGCTTCAGATAATTCGGAGACGAGGCCTATCGGGTCTCTATTAGTAAACACACTTTCCAAGCTTCTTTCTTTGGCGATTTTCTACTCGACATGATTCGTGATGGCTCCCATCATGACAGCGAGAGACACGGCGACACCAGAGAGGGCATGCATGGCAGCGACACTCTGTGCCGTTGTGTTTGTCGGCGCGGGCATCGTGGTCGGTGTCAGTGTCAGTTTCGCTGGCGCCGGATCTATCGTCTCTCTGGTCAGCTCATTCTCCACACCAGCAGTAGTTTTGTTGGGAAGAGCGAGCACCGTGCTTGCAGGCGTATGGGTTGGCGTATGGGTTGGCGTTGGCGTTGGCGTTGGCGCCGCTGTGGCTGGTCCAATCGTAGACGTTGTGGTTGGTGGCGGTGCTGTTGACGTGGACGTGGATGGCGTCGCCGTGGTTGGCACTGGCGGGGCCGGTGTGGCCTCTGGTGCGGACGGTGGCCGCGCAGTCGGCATCACAGACGGCGGCGTGCCGCGGCCTCCAGCAAGAAACGAAACCCTGATGCTGGTCACGCGCACGACGTTGGTCTTGGAGTTCCACTTGACACCAATGTCATGGTGGGTGCAGCTCGGGTCTCTCGAACCAAATGTCGTGCATTGACCAAGGCGGACGGCCTTGGCGTCGCAAGCGAACGCAAAGTACGCGTATTCGCGTTGCGTGTCGTCGACAATGTGTTCCTGGAGCGCCAAGATACGGTCAAAGCACACGCGCTTGGTCACATCGCTGTCGTAGTTGGCGTCGCTCGCGAGCGCGCGCTCGAGAAGCTTGGTCTCGGCGTCGTATGCGGCAATTGTCTTCCACCCGCCGGGCGTCCAGGTCTCGAACGCCTGCGCGGTGGATGCAAATGCCAAGGTAGCTATGGGCACGAGGAACGGAGACGACACCTTCATGAGGTTGTGGAAGAAGGTGTACCTGGTGCGAAGATTCGCAAGTGAGATGGTCTTATGGTGGTCTCACGGTGGCTGTCACGAACTGGAAGTTGTTGACCAACGATTCCAGTGGGTTGATTAGACAGGTCGGCCGTGCGCACACTCCCCCGGTTTCGACTGTAGAAGGGGGACTCTGGGTGTCAAGCAGCACCAGTGATACTGTAATACAGTACAGTATCACTGGTGCTGCTTGGCACCTTACAGTCTGTATGGCCACCATGTCATTGTGGGTGCTGCTTGACACCTACAATGCTCACCATCATCATGGCGACCAATTGAACTGAACTGTGCACAAAGAATGGGTTACTGTCTGGACGGATAACTTCAAGATTCATTTTTCAAGTGTGACAGTGTTACGCTTTCGAGACCAACATTCACAGTGAGTTACAGCGTAACATACAGTGAATGCTGGTCTCTCTCAGTATCTTTGAATGGAGGTTCGGCGGGCTGCTTGCACAAGCAGTGGTGGATCGACTGCGACGTTTTACACCGCACTCGTGAACTTGTTGGCCAATCAAATTAGCGAACCTGTGTCCGTATAAAAGAACAGTGTCTTTGCTAGTGCCACGTCCACCTCGTTTTCAACAGAAACATACACACGGAGACCGTGACTGCTGATCGCTGCAACCACATCCATGGGCGGCTGCTGGGACGTTGACTACACTTTGGTAGAAATATAATACTGTACTTGGTGGAATCAACACGATAATATAAGAACGTTCTAATGTGATGCTGTCTACAACCCTTGCGCAAAGACGAGCACAACTGCCGTGGCAACTGTCACGCCGCCGGTGAAGGTCGAGGCTGGCCCCACAGCCAGACTCGCAGGCACAGAACCACCGTCCCCTGCGAAAACGATCTCGTCGGATTTCGTGTGATTGTTGCCACGATGGCCCGTGGAATATGTGCTGGTATAGGGACGACTTCCGACGTAGGTTCCACTAGCGACACTACTGCCGACGATGACACCGCCACCAGGGGAACCATTGGCGGTCGAGGTGCTCGGACGATTACCGCTCGGACGATTACCGCTCGGACGATTACCGCTCGGACGATTA
>JAADWA010000408.1:0-26727 GCA_023335935.1 Pythium phragmiticola | reverse complement strand
TTCGTGTTGGGTTCTTTTGTCAAGTAGCTGTCGCTGTCGTTTGCTGTCATAGCATCTGATGTATTATGTATCAAGTGATTGTTGTGGTCGTTTTGTGTCGTAGTGTATGTTGTATATATATTATGCGTTAGCGACGTGCAAGAATATGTGTGTCAGTGCGAGTTTTGGTGGGTTCTCAATTTGTACCCTTCATCAGGACCAGGGTGGGGTTTATAAAATTTGAGAGAAATTCCACTTGTGGTTACCCGACAACAGCTGGAGTCCGCTATTGTCCGAGTTAAAAAGGCGAGAACGTCGACTTTATCCGAAACTCCCAGCCTGTCGACTTTCCCCGAAAAATCCAGCCTGTCTAAGATACCCGAAACTCCCAATCTGTCGACCTTACACGAGAAACCCAACCCGTCGACTTCACCAAAAAACCCAATTCGTCGACTTTGCCCGAGAAAGCCAGTCCGTCGACTTTATCCGAAAACCCCAGCGTGTCGACTCTGTCCGAAAACCACAGCGTGTCGACTTTGTCCGAAAAACCCAGCGTGTCGACTTTGTCCAGTAAGAGCAGCCTTTCAAGTGTCTCAAAATCAGCAGGGGAAAGCCCCTACAAGCACAAGCGCACCAAGTCAGCTAACACCGCCCGGAAGCAAAAAAAATCGAGAGTGTCATCTCCGGGAAAAATACCCAGCGTGCCGACGCCGGACAGGGAGTGCAGCGCGCCGACGTTGGGCAAGACTGGGCAAAATCCGTGGCGTCGAGTTTGGACGAAAACCCCAACCTGTCGGCTTTGGGCAAAAAACGAGCGTGCCGGCTTTGAACGAGAAAACAAGTACACCGATTTTGGGCGAAAAACCCAGTACGTCGACTTTGGGCGAGAAAGCGAGTACGTCTACTTTGGGTGCAGAAGCCACACCAGATGGGTACCCTTCGAACTGCCCCATTGATATTGAAGATTTGTGTGAACACGACGCTGGATTCGACGACACACGCGGTGATGTGATCTGCTCCACCAACGCTGTTTGTTTTCTCGCGGTACGAGCAGCCGTCGGCTTGTTGTTCAGCAGAAGGACCTCGACCGTCTTGACCCTGGGAAATGGGTCGGGGATGTGTTTATGAGTTTCTACATCCGCGAGCACACGGTGCCTTACGGGCCAACATTCAACTTTGACTACCAATTTTTTCGGTTTGCTCACCTCGCATACACTACCGAAAACCGGAACATGCGAGTCGCTTTCGAAAAGTGTGGCGGTATCACCGCCACCTTTCCGTGGGAGTTAGTGGTGATTCCTATTTGGATGAATTACCACTGGAGTTTCGCCGTTGTGCAAAACTCGGTGGAATATTTCAAGTCGAAGACCCACATCATTCACGTGGATTCAACCTCCCTTCACGGCACTGCAACTGTCGTGAAGGTGTTGACCGGGTATTTTGCGGAAGAGAAAATTGCAATATGGGAAAAAAACACACGCAGAAATGGAGGCACCTTCGAGTCAAGACTTCGCCAGCACAAACAAACGGGTACGATTGCGGAATTTCTGTTTTGCATTTTATGCACAAAGTCAACGAGTACCTGCTCGACTCGAAGGGCCCACGTCCGTT
The DNA here is from genome assembly GCA_023335935.1 of Pythium phragmiticola. NCBI lineage: Eukaryota > Oomycota > Peronosporomycetes > Pythiales > Pythiaceae > Pythium > Pythium phragmiticola. Next base: position 25,137 of record JAADWA010000408.1, on the reverse strand, counting down.
GCTGGACCTTCCTCGTGTTTGTCGTGTATCACGCCCCCAGCGCTTTGACGCGAACCAAATCCGCGCAGTCATCAAGGCAGAAATCCTAGCCAAGGCTGAAACTGACCAAGCGTAACGGAAAATACATGTACTGTACACGATGTGTCTAATTTTGTACTTGTTTTGGTCAACTTTGTCCTGCTAGGTACGATGTCGGAACAGTTATCCAACGGTCAGCATTTTCACAGGATGGAAACCTGATCTGTAGTGTTTCCTAAATGTAATCCTCATCATCATGACAACGATTCGTAACGTTTCTAAATTTTGTAACAGTCCTCCGTTCACCTATTCGAAGCCATCTTTTGCATCTCTCTAATATCAGTGGTACAGTGTACCACTGCACGTCGGATGGGTCCGTTTCCTCCGACGTGCAGCTCTTTTTGTCTCTTCAGGCCAGAAGATCTTCTCACGAGAAGCTGAGCTCTTCACTTTGCAATCCGCCGGGCTCCGACCACACGCCTCTTCATTCCCACACGCCTCTTCATTCCTCCCTGAACCATGTCGCTTCAGACCGCGCTCCGCAAGGCGGCGGCCGCGGCGCCGGCAGCACCGGCCGGCCTCGGACTCGCGCGCGCCTTCTCATCGTTTTCGGGCGAGTACCTCTCGCTTGAAAAGGGCGCCAACGGTGTCGCGCTCGTGCGCCTGGACGACAAGACGTCCAAGGTCAACACGCTCAGCGCCAACATGACGAGCGAGATCCTCAAGATGCTTGACGCCGTCGAGACCGACGCCAGCGTCAAGTCGGTCGTGCTCATCTCGGGCAAGCCCGGCTGCTTCATCGCCGGCGCCGACATTGCGCAGCTGCGCGACTGCCAAACCGAGGCCGAGATCAAGGCGCTGTCGACGAACGGCCAGCAGTTCCTGGGCCGCATTGCCAACTCGAAGAAGCCGTTTGTCGCGGCCATTGACGGCTCGTGTCTCGGCGGCGGGCTCGAGGTAGCGCTCGCGTGCCACTACCGCATCGCGTCGCAGAGCAAGAAGACCAAGCTCGGGCTGCCCGAGGTGCAGCTCGGACTGCTGCCCGGCGCCGGCGGCACGCAGCGTCTGCCCAAGCTCGTGGGTCTCCGCACGAGTCTCGACATGATGCTCACGGGCAAGAACATCCAGCCCGACCGCGCCAAGAAGATGGGGCTCGTGGACCAGGTCGCCGATTCGTATGCACTCGAAGGCGCCGCGATCGCCGCGGCCGAGCAGCTCGCAGCGGGCACGCTCAAGCCCAAAAAGCCCAAGAAGGATGTGGTCTCGAAGATCCTCGAGGACACGCCGCTGCGGTCGATCGTGTTCCAGAAGGCTGGCGAGACGGTCGAGAAGCAGACGGGCGGCCACTACCCGGCGCCCAAGCTGATCCTGGAGTCGGTGCGCGCCGGCATCGAAGGCGGCATGGCCAAGGGCCTGCAGGTCGAGGCGGACAACTTTGCCAAGCTCGGCATGACGTCCGAGGCCAAGGCGCTCATGAGCATCTTCTTTGGCAGCACGGCGCTCAAGAAGAACCGGTACGGCAAGCCGCCGCAGCCCGTCAAGACCATGGCCGTGCTGGGAGCTGGGCTCATGGGTGCTGGCATCGCGCAGGTCTCGGCCGCGAAAGACATTCGCGTGCTGCTCAAGGACCGTGACGCGGCTGCGGCGTCGCGTGGCGAGACCATCATTCGCGACAGCCTCGAGCAAAAGGTGTCGCGCAAGCGCATGAGCATTTACGAGCGCGACGCCGTCATGGCCAACGTCGTGGCGCTGTCGGACGAAGACGACGTGTGGAAGAGCCACATGAAGCACGCCGACCTCGCGATCGAGGCCGTGTTTGAAGACATGGCGCTCAAGCACCGCGTGATCAAGGACCTCGAGCAGTACCTCCCCGAGCACGCGGTCGTGGCCACCAACACGTCAGCGCTGTCGGTCGCCGAGATCGCGTCGGCCAGCAAGCGCCCGCAGAACGTGATTGGCATGCACTACTTTTCGCCCGTGCCGCTCATGCCGCTGCTCGAGATCATTCGCCACGACGGCACGTCGGACGAGACGGCCGCCAAGGCCGTGGACGTCGGGCTCCGCCAGGGCAAGACGTGCATCGTCGTCAAGGACGTGCCGGGCTTTTACGTGAACCGCTGCCTCGGGCCGTACATTGCCGAGACGCTCGCGCTCGTTGAGAGCGGCGTGAACCCAGACCATCTCGATAAGCTCGTCAAGAAGTGGGGGCTGCCGGTCGGCCCCATTACACTCGCTGACGAGGTCGGCCTTGACGTCGGCTTCCACGTGAACCAGACGCTGTCCAAGGCCCTAGGCACGCGCATGCTCGGCGGCGACGCCAAGATCTTTGAAGAGATGATGGCCAAGGGCTTCCTGGGCAAGAAGTCGGGCAAGGGCTTCTACGTGCAGCCCAAGAGCAAGAAGGACAAGAAGACAGTCAACACGGAGGCGCTCGAGCTCATTAAGAAGTTCCAGAAGACGGACCTCAAGCTGTCGGACGAGGACACTGTGAACCGCCTCATTGGCCGCTTTGTGAACGAGGCCGTGTTCTGTGTGCAGGACGAGATCATCGCGTCGCCCACGGAGGGCGACATTGGCGCGGTCTTTGGCATTGGCTTCCCGCCGTTCATTGGCGGTCCGTTCCGCTACGTGGACCGCATCGGCAGCGCCAAGTTCAGCGACATGCTGCAGCGCTACGCCGACCAGTACGGCGAGCAGTTTGCGCCGGCGCCGTTGCTCCAGGACATGGCCAAGACCAACAAGAAGTTCCACTCCAACTAAAAGCGCGACGCTTCCTCGCAGATGACCGACGTTCATGTGGGATACGAATCCCATTTGCTTGAATGAAAAGGCGGATATGAAATGATTTCTCTCGATCTGGAAAGAGTGCTAGTATGCGATACTGAAGTACCGGTACGAGAGAGACCCTCAGCGTACGAAGCGCGACTGCACGCGCTGCTCGCGCTCCTGGCTGCGACGGCGCAAATCTTCGACGCGCTGCATCTTTTCATCCAACTCGAGGAGCTGTCCAATAGTAAAATCCCTCCATACTAAGTGAGTCGAACGCTGCCGAGTCGACGCCCCCACGCCGGCGACGCACCTGCTGGACCTTGAAGCCGCCGCTGGGCTCTTCGGTCGCAGACTCCAACAAATCCTGTTTCATGCGACGCGCAAGGGCTATCCGCAGCGCGTTGCGTTTCTCTTCGGCCTCGGACTTCTTAAGCTCTTCGGGCGTCGCGTTCTGGAGCTTCTCAACGAGCTCGGGCGGCTACAGCCACAAAACTGAGTGAGTGAACCACCCCAGTGTTGCAGACTCTCTCTCTCCCTTCCACGTACCGGCTCGGGCGCGCACACCTTTTGCTCCTGCTGGTACCCTTTGAGCTGGGACTGGCGCTCCTTCTTCTTCTTCTCCAAAATGCGATCACGCTGCTGGCGCAAGTACTCTTCGCGGCGCTTGAGCTCGTCATCCGGGATCTCGGCCTTGCACGACAATGAAAGACAGACAGTGAGACTTTCTCAAGCCCAAGCGAACGGCTTCCCTCAACGCACCGAACTCTGGAGCTCCTTCTGCTTCGACTTGTTCTCCTGGAGCGCCTCTTTGTTGCGCTTGACGAGCTCGGCCGCGCGCTGCTTGGTGTCGCGGATCTGTTGCTGCACCTGCTCGGGTGAGAGCCCTCGCTTCTCGGGACTGCAGTTGTGCTTGTCCTCGGCGACTTTGGACGCCACAGCCGCGAGCCGAAGCTGCTCTTCCTGGAGCGCAAGCGACATTGCGATCGCGGCCTCGAGCTCGGCCTGCTCCATCTCCTCTTGCTTGTAGAGGACGCTCAGTTCCATGAGATGCGTTTCGACGTCGTCATCCTCCGCCGTCGTGGACGTCTCCGCCTCCTCGTCCCGCATCGCTGTGATGGCCTCGAGATCGAGCTCGAGATTGCGCTTGACCATGAGCTTCTTGAAGGTGAGGAAGTCGTCCATCGCGAGGATCTGGTTCACGACGTCCATGCTGATGTCGGTCGAGTGGCGGCCGCGCTCGCAAATGTCGGCAAAGTCGGAGGCCGTGAGTCCGATCTCGGCCAGGTTGTCGCAGAGCACGCCCTCGACTGTGGGAGGGACCAGTCAGTGGCGAGAATGCATGGGGGAGTCCGGCACAAAGGAACAAAACGCACCAACGTCGCGGAACTGGAGGTGGAGATCCGTGTAGATAAACTTGTTTTCGTCGCTCGTGTCGAAGGACGCGCAGAACTCGTCGATGAAGCTCATGATTGGGACCTCCCACGCCGGCGAGCGGAAGAGATGCATGACGTAGTCAAAGACCCAGTCGCTCTCGTCACTTGAGAAGTCGACGCCACTCATGGTGCACGAAGGATGTTGTGAGGGATGAGAGGTGAAGGCGGAATGGCCGAGGCAGGACCGGCGGTTGTTGGCCTGGCCGGTGGATAGTTTCGACGGCATCAGACGAGAATAGGACAGCCTTCTAATTGGGAAGCAACGAAACGGTCGTGGAGGGGGATAGATCCTTCTGTGGAGGGACGAGCAACTTCAACTTGCTCAACATATGCATGTGCGCCCACCCCAACACAAGCACTTAATGCTGAGATGGATGGAAAGGACACACTACATACCCCGAGTCACGTGATGCTGATAGCGATTCTTGTGTACGCGCAAGAACACCAGAGAGTATTACTATCACGCCATGAGGTTGCGATAGTACCTTTTGCAGATGGCTACATCCTCTTGCCCACACACAGTATTGCGTCGGCAACGGTACTCGACTTACTGACCTCTTCCATTCCAGTCTCGAAAATGACGTCGACAGCGTCGACAGCGAAGGCGTTTGTGAGCCAAGTACATGAGGCGGCCGCGCGCGCGTCGCAGGGATCGACCCCTACGATCCAGGGCACCGACTGCACGCGCTTCTGGCTGCAGGGCGTGGTCGTAGGGGTCTCTGGTGACGGCGCGCGTTGCACGCTCGACGACGGCACGGGCGTCGTGCCCGTCGACCTGCGCACCTTCCGCAAGAGCATCCCCGCGGGCATGGCGACGCCGCTCGCGCTGGGCGATCTGGTCATGATCATTGGACCGCTTGTGCGGCGGTCGTCGTCGTCAGGGACGACGCATCTGTCGCCCATGTCGCTGAGCGACCCAGAGAGCGAGGCGCCCACTCACGCCATCCTCGCCCACCAGGTCATGGTCGTCACGGAGCAGCCCCAGCAAGATGCGATCTGGTTTCTAGAGGTCATCGAGTACTGGCGAACGGCACGAAGCTGACAAAAAACTATGATCGTAGAGCAAATGCAACAACCTCCGTCCACTACGTGTTTTTTTATAGCTGTGTTTGTGTGGACGGGTGGGTTTGCCAGCGCCACTAGTCTCTGTATCTCTCGAGCCTGCGTACTTCTGGTCGGAATGGTGCCGTCACCTCGACTCACGAATGTGAGCAAAGCGTAGCGACTCGGAGCAGATTCTCTAGTCGGCCTTGGGCTTGTCGGCCGCCGCTGCAGCAGTCGCCGGTTGACCCGGCCCGGGCACCTTGCGAGGAAGCTGGCGGTAGGCCTCCATGTCGTCGCCACCGAGGCAGTAGTCCAGCAGCGCCACAAGAATAGCAACGAAGATTGCGATTGCGAGGATCCCCGCCAAGACGGCAAGCAGCGTGTTTTCCGCCGCCCATTCCTAAGAGACCGATATTGATGTGTTAGTTCTGGAGAGACCAAACGAGCACGACACCCAGCGGCACACTCACCACTGAGGAGTCCACAAGCGACGAGAAAAATGTCTCGTCGGGGATCGGCCCAATGGATTCGGCCTTCTTGTAACCCGACTGGTCAAACTCCACAAAACTAGCACAGATGGAGGGACCATGAATGACTCCAATCCTGTGCTTAATTAGTGGGCTAGGTTCCCAACGCACCTGTTGACGTTGCGGCCGCCGCTGTACTTGTAGACGATGCCGTCGCGCACGTAAAAGAGCGACGGGTAGCCGTTCACACCAAAGCGCGAGCAGACACGGCGGTGCACCGTGCAATCAATCTGAGTACAAGATCATCCAGACGATAGCGTGAGATATACAGGCAAAGGGGGAGATGGTCGCATGCTGTTTCCTGACCTTGCCCACGCGCGTCTTGCTGCCGCTGTCCTGAAGCGTCTTGCTGAGACGGTGCCACGTCGGCGTCTGTGGTACATACACAATACGCCTCTTGCTCAGGGTCTTAGATGTCTCACGTTGGGCCGGGGCATTTCCTCACCAGCCGCTTGCAGTGGCCGCACCACGGCGCATAGAACTTGAGCAACCACGGCCCGTCGCCCTCCTTCACCAACTCGTCGAACGTCGCCGACGTGATGGTGACGACCGAGCTCATGCTCTCGGCTTCCGCCTGCTCAGCCATCGCGCGTTCCTTCTGTGCGACTGCAACCAGCAACACTCACAGTGAGCGCACACTCCTCTCCGCGCCATGTCCCCACGTAAACCACCCACCGAACTCCGCCGGCGACAGCACAGCCTCCGAGTATTCCGTCTATGGAAAGCGAGCGCACTCTGGAATCAATGCACGCGCAAACGAACGCGAGAGCCGACGACCGCTGGACTCACCTTGTAGCCGCTCGTGACAAACTTGACCATGTCGGGGATCTCGCGGCGGCTCGCGTAATCGTAGAAGCGGCCGCCGGTCACGACCTTGAGCGTCGGGTACGACTGCACGCCAAAGCGCTCGCAGATGCTGCGCTCCGTGGTGCAATCGACCTTGCCGATGTGGACATCCGTGCCCTGGGCACCAAACCAAACAGAGAGAATGTGAGAACGTGGTCGCATGTTCCAGTCGGTCTGCGCTCGCTTCTCTCACTTGGATCTGAGGGTCCTGCGGCAGCTGGTCAAACAACGGCGCGAGATTCTTGCAGTGGCCACACCACGGCGCGTAGAACTTGACCAGCCATACACCCGAGTTGGTTTCCTTGTCGAACGTAGCTTCTGTGAGCGGCACCGCCGACGCGTCCACTGACGCCGTCTAGACAGGAGTACAGGAGGTGTCAAGACACAGAGAGACGAGGGGGATGAGCATATAGAGGCAAAGACTAAACGCACAGCGATGACGCAGAGCAGCAGCGCGAGCAGCGACGCGGGGAACTGCATGATCGTTCGTCTTCAGCCGCGCGTCTTGAGAAGAATGAGGGAGGGGGTGTCTGATCTGTGATTCCGACAGCATCGTTATCAGTTTGTAACGTAACATGTCGCCAAGTTGTTTCAAAATGTGTTCTTATCGAGAACGTGGCTGACTTCAACGTGGCGCACTCTATTACTCTTCGACGCGTCGTACAGTACGCGCCTTGCAGTCGTGCAGCCAAGTGGGTTATTCGCGGTTAGATTCGCGTAGCGAATGGCACATCCGGAGCGTCCACGCGCTGCGCCACGGCGTCGTCGACACGCTGACCGTCGATGAGGCGGGCTAGCGGCGCTCCGCCTTGCTCATGCAGCAGATAAAGCGTATCGTGAACGTACGCCGCTGGACAGCAGTACTATCTTGGGTTGAAAGCGAGAGCTGAAGGTTGAGCTCGCAGAAGCCCCTGATTGCGGGCGACAGAAAGTCGGCTGGCGTGACGCCGCACACGACGCAGCCGACGCGGTCTTCTTCGCCATGGACTTGCCGCCCATCACCACCACAATATCAATCAAATTGTGCTCGTGCTCTTCACCTTCACGATCTTGCATCCCCGATTCGACGACCTTGTTGATGTCGCCTTGCTCTTGGCGCACGAGTACTTCTCGATCGCGAGCGTGATCGCGGCGGGACACAACATCGCTCGCGCGATCCCTCGAGGCGAGCATGGGGGCGTTGTCCGTGATCTTGCGCCATTTGAACGGGTTGGACGTCGCTGTCAGTGGCCGTGTGAGGTGGGTCAGCAACACGAGAGCGGATTGGAAAGAGTGCAGACTACAGACCTTGGCGTTGTGTGCGCTGGCCCCAGACCATGGTGGAGTGTTGAATTGTTGGTCGCTCGGGGTGTGTCTCTGAGGTTGAAGAATCGGAAATGGCAAAGCACACGCCAGCGAAAGAGCAAGTGGCGGTCGGTGGAGGCAAACAAGGCGGCCGATCTTTGTTGCCGGTTTTCCGTTGGTTGCACTTCAACAAAGAGTGACCATCACTCTGAGTACTTGTTCATGAACATTGCGGACTGCGGCGATGGACACTCGTAAGCTACACGGCTACGATCAAACCCCATCTCAAAGGAGATTCCAGCGACTGGTGTCGGCGCCATGTTCCTGTGCCTCAGCTCGTTAATCGCACTCGAATAGACCTCAGCTTCATCAACCTGCGTATCGGTTAATGAAAGAAGAATCAAAAGGAGCCCTAAATTAGCCACTATAGGTCAAAATGTTGATTTACGGGCCCTGTGCAGGAGAGTCTTTTAAAAACGGGTTCGAATCAGACCTCAGCCTTGGGCTGCTTTGCCTCAGTCCTTGCATCCAAGATGGATTCGTACGCCTTGGTGTCGTCTGCCAGCAGCGTCTGAAGTTCCGTGCGCTTGTTCGTGACGTCACTGGGCGTGAACGCATCGTGTGGGATCAGATCGGCCAGGCCGTCGTCCGTGATGGCGCGAGGCAGCAAAACGCCATCCCGGGAGCTTTCCTTGTCTGGCGCCAGGTCGACGAGGATCTTCGCAAAATTGGTCAACATTTCTTGCGCGTACTTGAGCACGAAGACGCCGCAGTCGAAGCTGTTCGTCTGCGTCGGAGCAGAGACTTGAATCTTGGCGACGTGCGTTGGCTCGTACGTGTTGACGCTGAACACTCGCTCCCACTCAAACTCGAGAAATCTGTTCGAGAAAAGAAGTCAACGTGAGCAGCGACTTTTCTAACAACACGAACTCACTGAGCGACGTACGACTTGAGGTTGCGTAGAATTGGTATGCTGCTGTGGTATCCACCAAGTGGATCGAGCAAGGCGATGCACGTTTGTGGGGAGTTATCCTGGTAACATTCCATTGTGAGCATATGTGAGTAGAGAGAAGCAGTGTCCACAGGGCGATGTCACCTACATCGTCGGATTCGTTCTTCGTGCCGGCGCACTTGGGGTTGACGATCACAGCCAAGCTCCAATGCAAACTGTCAACACAGAAAAATCGCTCATTAGAGACGGGGGCGACCAGGCAACCATGCGTAGTCCACTCACTCCTTATTGATCGGGACGAACACAAGAGTCCGGCTGAAGAGATCGCTTCGAGTGAGCCAGGTCGAGACGTTCTTGTACCCGGCTGCCAGGCGCTCTCGCATTGTGGTACCTTTGCCGGCTCGCAATCGCGGATAAAAGTGTGAACTCAGAAACAGCACGTTCTGCTTCACGAGCTCATTCGAAGCGTGATCTTCAATGAGCAATCGTCTTCACAACCACAAATGCACACAATTAACAGCCGTCGTGACGCACCATTTTCTCAGGATATGACGCCACTTACTTCAAGTAGTAGTCAATGATGTTGTCGTTCAGGTACTCGGCGGGTTGTAGACGGGCAATATCTTGACGAGTGATTGTAACGACATCGACAGTGCATGGAGGCAAAGGGTACGTAAGCTGGGTGGCGTCCATCCCAGCGTCTTCCGTTTCTCTTCTCCTGCGTGTTACCACAGTTTTGTTTGTTGTTGGAGTGAGACACCCACAGCACAGGCCCGAGCAAGAACACCATGTACCTGCGAGATCGTCTTGTCTCATCCGTTCGAGGCCGGTCTCGGAATACGTAGTGATCGTCATGCTCGATCATTTGTTTCGCAAGTGGCCGGACATCATCCAGTGTGTCCCTACAGGGAAGAACCAGCGAAAACTTAATACCCGCGACCAGATCGGAATCAACAAATAGGATAAACACCACGCACAAAGACTCGACATCAAGATGCCGCTGGAGCATGTCTCCCATCGTGCTGAGAATCGTGCCGTCTCGGTCGTCATCTTTCGCAAGCATAATCAGATACCGTTTCGAGCTTGATTCGTCTGATGAGGAGTGGGACGAAGACGATAGTCATACATAGCCAACATAGTCGTCTCAAACATGACTTCTCACCTGCATCAGGATCGTAGAATTGGCGCCATTCCGCTTTCCGCAGCACATTTGGAATAGGAAACTGGAACGCGATAAACGAAATTGCCGACATCACTTTCCCCGCTGGATCGCTCGTGTCGACAGTCCCGACTTGGTCGGGTGTCCATTGATAAGCCCTACTCAACGACATGCAATGCGTCAGTTACGTTGTGCAGCTACAAAATGGTGCTCCTCGCTTATCCTCACAGAATGCGCTTCATCCGCTTCAATGAGATGCGAAAGTTGCTTTCGAGCGGCCACTTTTCCTTGACACCCCTAGATGACGAATACAAAATGTTGCTAAGCATTGTCACACTTCCAGATAAACAATCCATAGTGTTGCGAACTTACCGGACCGAGCATAGCCACACGACTTCTTGGCCGATGTAGACATCGACATGGCAAGCCCGTTCCCCAAACCACGCGCGAGTAGCTTGGTACTCGATCACTGATTCTTTCCGAACGGCACCCATGTCAAAGTTCTTGTCGTCCACCGCCTCCGAATGGTCGTCATTGTGTGGCACTTGCTGCTCGCGTACGGACGGCGGCTCGTCGTCGTCTTCCTCCTCTGAGTCAGAGAGATTGATGGGCATGTCTTCCGTGCCATCCTTTGGCTTGGGTGTGGAGCGCGTGCTTCGTCTCGGCAACGGCGTCGTCACGCCACCAATACTTGCGCGAGACAACGTCGACCCTGTTGAATGCCTGGTGGTAAACCGGCTCGCCATCGACGCGGTTGCCGGCGCAGTCGCACTATCATCGTCGTCGTACATGCCGAAAGTGTCGCGCGTGGGCCGACTCTGGATTCGCGCGGACACTCGAGTGGCTCCTCCACTGGTCGGCGCCGCGTCCTTCGTACCCACAGCTACCCGGCCGGCCGGGCGCGCGGGCGTGAGCTCGACGCGAGCGCGTTTCGCGCCCTGCGGGGGTGCCGAAGTTCGCTCCAATCGCGTGGGCGCCTGCCACTCACTGCGACTGGGGATGACGGAGAGCGGCTTCATCAAGGTATACGCGGATGTCGGCGCGCTCGCGCTTTCGAGCGAACCGACGAGCCGTTTCCCATTCGTGGTGCGCATCGGCTGCACCCGCGAAGCGCCTACCCCAGCGGCTGTTGCAGACGCTGCCGGTTTGCGCTTGCTCAAAATGGTTTTTTCGAAATCACTCAGCTCGCGGCGCGGCGGTCGCAGCTTCAAACGAGAGATTGAAATCAGCTATGGAAGATAGTATTGATACCGCCACAATAAGTTGCCCACCTGACGCAGACGCTGCTCTTCTTCGTTGCCTACCGGATGCGACGGTGTCGACTCGGAGCCCATGATAGACGCACCAGGCCGGATAGAGCTGCGCACCGGCTGCGTGTACTTGCCCGTGCCCACGTTGCCGTTGCCGTTGGTCTGGTGATGGACATTCCGTCCGTGGGCATGCGAATCGGCATCATCACTAAAGTTGAACTCCCCAACGTTTCGCCTGCACACCAAACACGACCACATTGAGTGCAAGCTCCCATTGGAATGCCAGGAAATAGATACCGCACCCCATGGCCGACTGGCGGCGCACGCGCTCGAACGCGGCCGTTTCCCCTCCTCCTCCTCCTCTGGCGTAGCGGCCGTCGTGGGCGTTCTCGACGATGCGGTCGCTGGCGCCATACCTGCGGCGCCGCACGCCAAAGTTGCGCTTGCTCTTGCCGCCGCTGTCGGGCGTCTGGACCTCGTCGTACTGCCGCGCCTCGGGCGACTCCATCGCGGCGTGGGCGTTGGCGTCGGGCGACAATGTTGGTGGGGTTGGCCCCATCAAGAAAGGAGAACCCAACCAGATGAAACCGGTTTTTATCGGTATCTACCGGTATCTCGCGCCATTTTTCTCCGCAAACGTCATCTCCCAAAATGGCGCTTCCCGAGGGGTGGATCCTGCGCGTGTCGCGCTCCAAGGGCAAGGTGTTTTACCTCAACACGCGCACGCAAGAGACGCAGTGGACGCGCCCCACGCACGCAGCGACGGCGTCTGAGGACGGCGACGAGCGAGTCGCGAAGAAACGCAAGCGCGAGCCGGAGAACGAGGCCCCCAGCGTTGATGAAGCCAAGCCAAAGTCAGCGGACAGCGACCGTCGCGCAGCGATCGCGCGCTGCATGCGCGTTGGAGCGTCCGTGGGTGGCAAGGCTTTCGCGCCGTGGGACCACCAAGTGGACGCTGTGGACAAACTGCTGGAGGCGCTGCTGCAACCGGTGCGTCTTGATCTGTTGTAGTCCCATGGGCCTGTGGACCGCAGAGCTGTAACGCAGACTATGACGCTCGGCAGAACGAATCCCGCGCGAACCGCTTTCTGCTGCAGCACAGCACGGGCTCGGGCAAGACCGTCACGATCGCCGCGCTGGCCCATCAGTTGCTGTACGCGCGCGACGCGACCAAACGCCGCTTCCACACGGTCGTGCTGCTCATCGACCGCATCAAACTGGACGAGCAGGTCGGCGATTCCGTCGAGCGGTTCCTGCGACGCAACGGCATTGACGCGATCCACCGCGCGACCAGCATCGACCACTTGGCGGAGCTGCTCGCGCCGACATCGCAAAGCCAATCGGCATCGTCATCGCCACCGCCACAGCAGCGCGTGATTATCTCCACGATCCAAAAGATCGGATTGCTTGCAAAGAACAAAGTGCTGCTCACGCGACTGCTCCATGGACACGCGGCGGCCTCGAGCGACGGCGACGTCTTTTCGCGGATCGCGATCATCACGGACGAAGCCCATCGATCGCATACGGCGGCCACGCGGCACACGATCGAAGCCGTCATGAACGCGTCGGACGAGAGCGAGGAGAACCCCGTGACGGTGCGTTTTCCCCGTATTTCAACGGTCTTGAGGAGGGGTTGCTCAGTGTTGCGAAACTCTTCAGTTTGTAGGGTTTACGGCAACACCCAATGCCGAGGCCCTGCGGCTCTTTGGCTCCAGGGATAGAGACGCTTGCCTCAAACCATTCCACTGCTATACCATGGCGAAAGCGGTCGCCGACGCACGCATTGTCGACGTGCTGCAGCACTATACGTGCATACGGTGCGAACTCGAGCTGTCCATTCCTCCAGACGTGCCCGTGGAGACCAAGGCCATGCGTGCTGTCATGGACACCGCCAGCGACAGCGTCGATGTGCTCAAGGCCAAGAGCGCCTACATGATGCAGGACTTTGAGCAGGCACGGGCCGCGTGGAGTCGCGCCAAGGTAAGTTCAGGTTCAAAGCTATGGATATGCACCGTTCTGACGCTCGTCACTCGTCACTCGCAGTGTATGATCGTCACGCGCAGCCGGAGGGACGTCGTGCGGTACTATGAACTCATCACTACATTTGTCGCAAACAAGTACGTGGCCGTGTCGTGACAATTAGTATGCGAGGTGTGACATGACGTCAGCTCTTCTTTCTGCGCACGACGTAGGCGATCTTCGTGGCGAGTGTTTGCTGTGTTTAGCGGGGCCATCATGACGGAGGGGACCGAGCCATCTCGGAATGTCACAGAACAATCGCTCAACCCCAAGCACTTAACACTCGTGTCCAGCGACATTGTGATCGTCTGCGACAAGCTTGATACGGGCTACAGCGATCCGCTCTTGGCCTGTATGTATATCGACCGGTATCTGCGCTCCAGCGTCCAAACCGTCCAGCTATTGAGCCGACTGAATCGAGTGCATCCGGACAAAAGCAGCGTACGAATCGTGGATTTCGCCAACCACGCTGCACAGATTCGTCGGCACTTCGCGACGTTTTGGCAGCAAGCAACGGCGAGTTGTGATGGGGATGGAGATGCCGAGTTGATGCCCACGGCGGACTGGCGCACGGCGCTGGCCATAATAGGCAGCTCAATCGGGACATTGGAAAAGCCTAAAGAGATGCGGGAGCACATGGAGATGCTCGTCCGCACGCTAGACCGCGATGCATTTCAGCAAGTGCTGGACGCTGTTCGACTTGGCATCGCAGCGTGGGCGAAAACGGACGGTCGCGATTTGGAGGATGCAGGCGAGGCGAAATGGACTTTGAGGTGAGAAGTGATTGCACGGAATGATATTGTTGAGACGAAGCTAATGCCTTGTCGCTCTTACAGCCACCGCCAGTTGAAGCTACTAAATAGTGAGTTGGAATCAGTGTCTTCGACGGCTGGTACAGAGCTTCACGTCGATGACGTCGTAAGCAAAACGAAGGCGCGCGTCAAGCGGTATGAGACCGTGTTCACTGGGCACGTCAACCCGGAGGAACTCTCTGTATAGAACGAATGACGAGCAACTTCTTGGCGCTGGGGAAAGCGATACTGAGTTCTGTCTCAATGCTCACCGACCGAGACCTCGCTGCTCTCGATGTGTTCTACAAGCTGCGACTCGCTGCAGGATACCCTCATAGAGCAAAGTAAAATCTTCTCGTGAAAACGCTTCAATGTCTAGCGTACGAGCCCGCGTAACAACGGAGAAGCACATCTCGGCGTTGCTGCGATCCGCAGTCGACCGCTGCAGAACCCGTGTGCGCTTGCCGTGCACGACTTCCGTGATGTCTTCAAAGCGAAGCCCCTTCTTGTCAACGCGACTCGCTTGCTGCAACCGTGGGAGGAAGCCAGCATTGGTGACCGTCGGGTCGATCCACGAGAGAAGCTGAAGCAAGTCATCACAGACGAGATACTTGACGTGCGGTCTTCCCAAGCGCCCGTGCTGTTGTTGGAAGAGAGAGCTTTAGTAGTACAGACACGGGCATTTCAATAATGACTCCCCTAATGACTCCCTCTCATACCTTGAGCACGAGAATGCCCCTTCTCATGGCGTCTTCGAAACTGAGGACTGACGTTCCCTCAACTTCGTTATCATCAATCGCTTGAATGCGATTGTGGTCGTGCGAAGTCTGTTTAAGCACTGTCGGTGCATCACCGCAAGCGGGCTCGTGATGGGCGAAAACATGCGTGTGGCTGTTGTGATCACTGCTCCCCATTGACGGCGCAGGAGACGGAAGGCCGCTGGATGAGCTGGTTGCGAGGCGATGGAGACCTTGGAAAAACGCCATCACACCACTGGCGCTGTGGGGAGGTACGATAAAGGTGAGCTGCGCATTCGTTGACGATTGAATGACGATTGTGCCGTGGCGTGCTTTGACTTCCTGGACGTCCGCGAGCGCGATGCTGCCGCGTAGCTTATCCGCATGGAACCACTGTAGATCAGTGGCGTCCGGACCAAGACGAACCCGCACATCAATAAATTTACCACACTCCGTGTGCTAACATAGTATCAAGTAAGCCAACAACACCATGGCTTGTCAATGAGTAGCTCCACTTACCATCGATAGTATGGTACCAAAATGGAGCTCGGCTAGCGTCCAGTCGCCCGACGAGGTCGGGATCGTCGTCTCGCTCGCACTTCGAACACTCGCGGCGCTAAGCGACGGTGTTCGGTGCATAATGGAGATCTTCTGTCGGTGGTTTCTCCACTCAGCTTGAATTCGCAGGGCTGCTGCGTTTTGTGTCAGCACCCGTGCGCCCTGCAGACAAGACCCATCAGGATATCCCTCAGCGATCCGTTCAACGTGATCATCGCCAGTGTTGAACTCTGACGAAACGGGCGTCAGCTTGGACATCGAGACAAAACTCTCCGTGTCAGCTTGCACGCATGGCTTTTCTCTTCCTTCTGAGATGACAAGCACGTCCGGCATGCTTCGCGTCGCGTTGAATTGAACTTCATTCTGTGAACGAGGATCTTGGTTGTCGAGCGACTTATCTGGCGACGCTGGCGTACTTTGCGACTTGACCTCACTGCCGTTCTGGTACGCTTCAGAGCCTCCGTAGCCGACATTGGCAGTGTGAGCGGCGTGTGGGTCGAGCGTCAAGGAGTGAGCCCGCTGAGTGAGCCTCCCATTCTCCAGCACACTTTGATTCTGGGTATCATCAACGCGCGACTGTAAGCCATTTTGCTCGCCTGGCACGCTCAATCCCTCAACGGCTATCCAAAACAGAAGAGATGAGTAACAGGGCAAGAAAGAGATACGCCAACGAGGCCAATTACTCACCCGTCTTGCTTGAATTGCTGGAATCACTGCTCTGCGTGGACTTAACTGAGAGTTGCTCCGCATAGCCTTCGCTGCAATTGTCTTCGTCACGAATCACCAAACATGGATCGTTGGCGATGAGGTGTGCCATGGGCGATGGCGGAAGGGGACCACTCGTTGAGCATGAACCCGTCACCGCCAGCATGAATAGATCACGTATTGAAGATGTGAGCGGTGTCGAGAGCCTAGAGACGGGATCCGGCGGACGCCGTGGATCGATCTTTGCGTCTTCTTCTGGGGGTGGACCGTCTGGGATATCGTTTTGCTGCTGTAGCGGCTCGCTTGGAAGTTGGTCGTCACTGTACATCTGGTACATCTGTGACTGCATGAATGATTTCAAGAAGAGGGTTTCCGAGAGCGAGAGTTGTTCCTGCTTCATGCACGCGTAGGCATTGCACGGATTCACGCGCACACACAGCTCCAGCAAGTCTTGCAATTTGCACCGAATCCGCCGCGCCACAAAGTTGGCGACCACAACGTGCGACTGGTCACTAGCCGAGACTTTGAGAAGACGATCGCTAAACACTCGAAGTTGGCGAGACAGTGCTTCACTCCCAGGAAACTGGAGCGCTCCCACTTGGGCTGCATCCTCTGGATGTAACTGGATTTCGTCCGTTTCCATGACGAGCATTGCGGTGCCTTTGGTTAGAACGGATGGATCTGGCAGCACGTCCACGCCACACAGCAATGGCACTGGCGCCTGTGTACATGAAAGCAAGTCAGTCATTCCCGTTTGCCCGAGCGTTTTGGCCGCTCACCTCCAGGTACTCGTGCAACGCCGGAGGGAGAATCGTGATGAGCGGGCCAGCCCACGAGAGAGGATGCAAAAGTGTGGCGAGCCCGACGGTCCCCGCCGACAACAGCAGCATGCTCTTGGAGACGACAATGACCTTCATCTCCACGAGTAGCAGACCAATGGCCATGATCACGCGCTCGACACTGAGAACTGACAAAAGCTGGCGCGTCGCCCAGTCAAGCAAGAGCGCGACGGTCTCTGGCGCACCAGTGTCGATGCGTGGCCGCACGCATGTGAAAACGGCATCCGGAGGGAAAGTGAAGCGGAGCTCTTGCCCGCGGGCAGGGAGCTTCATAGCTCCGAGCGCACTCATCATCGAATCAATGTGCTGCGCAAGCTGTTATCACAGGGAAGACAACAGTGAGCGTTCTCCAATCAGCATCCTCTTTCACAGCAAACCCACCGTGTCTGGAACGATGGTGGTTTGGACCTCATCACTCTTGACGCGCCAGAGCTCCTCCTGATGGCGAGCTAGCACAAACAATTAAAGCTTTAGACGCCATGAAGTATTTCTCAGTTGTGTTCAGCACGCTCATCTTAACAAACCGGCAAGATGACGCAGGAGCTGGTGGTAGAACGTGATCCACGGCACACTCACCACGACAGCATAACAAACCGCCACGATGCGACTGGCGACGGTGGAATGTTTCGCCTCCAAAACGTTGAGTACAATCTGCTTGCGCAGGCAGCATGCGTACTGTACGCTCTGTCCTTGGTCGCCTCCGCCGGAAAGCACGAGCACAAAGAACTCGTCGGTGATTTCGGGTATGTGGGCGACGTTACGGTCTGCGTAAACACCGCGCGGGAAACAAAACTGCTCGATGCATTCGGCGTTGAACTGGGCCTGCGGCGGGTGGGCAAAGACCACAGTGGCTTCAAACACGTTCTCCTGCCCAAGCCAGTACGCGTGGGTTGTCAGATCCGCCATGTCCGGACCAATCACGACCATGTAGTCGACCAATGACGACGCCCCCAGACCGCTTGGTGACTGTGTAGTACGTCGGGCATTCGCCCGTCAGTCCAAGTGGACGCATGAATCACGAAGATCATTCAAATACGGGCACGCACTGTCTCCTCGGTCGCGGGCGATGGGAACAAAACCGAGAGCTCACGCGTGACGGCGGCCTCCATCTCGTCCAGCGACGCGTAGAGCGTATCGAACGCGTCAGCGCCGCTCACAGCTGGTTGTACCACTAGACCCGAGCGCTGCATCCACGCCACCAGCGCCGCAAAGCGCTGCGCTTCTACGGGCGTCAGAGTGGGCGTCACAGCCGGTGAGACGGCGCGTGGAGCCGTCGCTTCTACTGGTCGCGAGGCAGAGGACGCCGTCGAGGCTGTTGCTGCTCGCTTCTTGAGGCTTCCCACTGAACCGGCAACGCCGGACGCCGAAGACTCGAGCTCTGTGCTGCCGCTGCTGCTCGAGAGCTTGGCGCGCGCCGTCCACTTCTCGCGCAGGTGGTTCATGTTGCGCACCCTGCAGCGCATGGGCTCCTGAGACGAGGCAGACACGAGGAAAATAGAGAGATATGCGTACCGGTTCATGGTGGAGAAGATGGATTTCTGGCGGGGCAACGCCGTGCCCACCGCGTCGTCCTCACTGTCGCTCATAGTGGAAACTTCAACCTGACGCTTCCGGGTTCTCCTTCTCCACCCTCTTTTGGTAGCATTAATACCTTGTTATGACACTATGTGCGACGCTTCTCGAAGGTTGCGTACCCTGTTTTGGTATTTGTTGTGGCTGATTGGTTTTGTTTACCTGGACATCCATCCGAGAAGGAATAAGAGAGGAAGAGAAGCGATGGCCTCGACGACTACGCCCAGCGGCGCGTCTCTGGCGCTCAACGCGGGCGGGGCGGCGGCCCCCGCACCTGCCAAGCCCTGGGAAAGAGCGACCCGCAGCGCGGCGCCAGCGATGCGATCGAGTGCGTAGCTTTTCGTGGGGTACGCTTTGACAGGAGGACCTGAAGCTGACGCTCTCTCTGAAGCAATGTCTACAGGCGCGGAGAACGCGGCAGTAGGCGGTGGATTGGGCGGCGCGGCGTCGTCGACGGCGTCGTCGTCGATGGTCGGAGGAGGAGGATACGGAGCCACTGCGAACGGCTACAACACGACGGGCCTCGGCGGCGTTGGGGCGTACGGCAACACACTCGGTTCCACCTACGGCGGTTTAGGGTCGACGTATGGCGCTGGAGGTTACGGCAGTACGTATGGAGGCGGCTACGGCAGCACGTACGGAAGCAGCCTGGGTGGTTACGGCGGCATGGGGAGCTACGGCGGCATGGGGAGCTATGGCGGCATGGGGAGCTACGGGGGTTACGGTGGTGGATACTCACGCTTTGGAGGTTATGGCGGCGGCATGATGGGCGGCATGAACGGCATGAACGGCGGTATGATGGATCCGAACGGCGGCATGGGCTGGCTCCAGAGCTTCAATCAGATGGTCGGCTCCATCGGCCAAATCACAGAGGTCGGAATGGCGCCACGTTACGATTGCCCGTGATGATTGGAGATGACTCACGCGTCCGTATGATGGGATCGTAGATGCTGGGCATGAACGCCGAGGCGCTCAACTTCTGCATTGGTGCGTACGGGTCTGGGTGGGGGTTATTGGGGTGACTCTGAGTCTCATTCGGCCTTGGGCGTCTCGTGCGTATTGCAGGCAGTTTTGTAAATTTCGTGGAGCGGATAGGCGCCATGTTTGCGGGCATGGCCGCCATGGTGTCGCCGCGCCCGCTCGCGTTCCCACCGGGCCATCCCCGCCACGGTACGAATCATTGGATCTTGAGGTGGATACACTGGAGACTTCTAACAAGAATCCACGTGGGCAGGCGAAACAACACTCTCGGAAGAAGAAGAGAAGAGCCGCAAGCGACGCGTGCGGATATTCCAGTTCATGGTGAGCATGGTCGCCATCACCATTCTCTACAAGGCCGCCAAGTGGCTCGCGAGTCTGCGCCGCGCGCGCCCGGCGCTGCTCACGGCGGCCACAGTCGCGCGACCCGCCATCGCGAACGTGAGCGGTCGCGCTGCGCGGGATCTGGAAGCGATTTTCCGGCAGACGGTGGGCCCGTCGGCCGCTCGTCCGGCGCTGGCGTCCATGAAGTTTTAGAGATCTGCGTGCCTGCGTGAGTGTGAAAAAGCCCGAGCAAACTAACTGAATGAAGCACTCGTTTCACTCGATTACATGTCCTAGTTTAGCCGCCGCTGATGGGCGGAATGAGCGCGACTTCGTCGCCGTCGGCCACGCGCGTGTCGTCGGGCGAATACTCGAGGTTGCGCGCCAGCGTGATGTGCGCGATGGCGTCGCGCGCGTCCGGATACAGTTCGCCGAGCCGGCGCCGCACGTCGGCGAGCGTGAAGGCCGCGCCGCCTCCCTCACTCTGCGCCAGCGCCAGCGTCTCCTCGCGCTTGCCCACGGCCTCGCGGATCGACGCGAAGTAGAGCACCTTGACCGTCACCATTTTCTGAGTGGGTATCCGAAAGGCAATCGGGAGAGGTTGCTTGAAGGTTGCACGGATCGTTTGAATGTCGCTCGAAGGTCGCAGGACGCGAAAGGTCGTGCGATCTTTTCTACTGTACGGTATTCCGAGACGCGAGCGAATCCATCTCTCTCTCTCTCTCTCTCTCTCTCTCCTCGGGCGACGGGGCGCACCGACCACTCAATGCGCCGGCAGAAAATCAAGCAAGGCAATGCCCCCCACGGCGGCGCTGGCGTCGACGGCGGCCGCGGCCATGGCGCACGCGGCGCCCAAGAAGCCGTGGCGCTACTACTACGTCATGGCCTTTCCGCTGAGCAACGCGCCGTCCAAGGACAAGGTGCGGTAGTAAGCATTACATAGGTAGCCACGTTGTACTGACCACGGTGTGGATCCTGCAAACGTAGCTCGGCGGGATGCTTGAGATGACCGACACGATCGAGCGACGCGAAGAAGCGTACTTGCAGCGGATGCTGGACCGCGACGCGCCACCGGCCCGTGACGAGCGCGCGTCACCCCTCGCTAAGTACACCGCGTTGGCACTGTCGTGGCTCAGCGTATTGATGGCACTGGCGGCGCTGGCCACACTCGCGGGGATCTACCGTCTCCAGGTCACCTCCATGGGCAACGACCTCGACCCGCGCGAGCTGACGGCCGCGTACGCGGTCGCCGCAGGTGTCTTGGGCCAGAACGTCTTACTCATCTTAGCGGTGCGCATGCAGAGTACGCTGCTACTGCGTGGGTGCGTGCTGCTGCTGAGCGTGTCCATTGGCGGCGTGGTGTTCCTGCTGGACGAGATGGACTCGGTGCTCTTCAGCCAGCAGCAGCTGAAGCGCGCAATGGACCAGCCACAGTCAGCATTTCAGGACGCGCAGATTGCACTCGTCTTGAATGGTGGCGACGCGCCGTCGCTGTGGCATCGCTTCTTTGTGGACGGACCGGCGTGGTTTCTACTGTGGATCGAGCGACACTGCGTGGCGAAACCGCAACGCGACGGCGACGGCAGTACTGACACCGACGTCGACACTGTGGTGGACGCGTCCGACTTTTTCACGCCGCTGTGGGAACCCAACGCACTGGATTGCACTCGAGCGAGCCTCTCGACCCATCTCCAGATCGAAGCGGTTCTGCGTGTGCTTCTCAGGGGCGCCGTGGTGGCCGTGGCCGCGCAGCTGACGCTGGCGCTTCTCGTGCTGTGGATCGACCAGTTGGATTTGAACGATGGAGAGACCATTGCCACAACCGACAGTAGCGGTGGGGGCGCTGGACGCGTCGCAATCTCTCGCAAACGCAAGCGACGGCGTCGGCAGCAGACGCCAAAGCAGTCGGGCGGAAAAGAGGCCACCAGTGGGTTCCCTCTCCCCGTCTCATTCTTCGGAATCGTGCGGGTCGCGTGTCTGGGACTTGCACTCACCGGTGGGCTGCTCACGACCGTGGCTCTCACACTGCTCCGGTCGTGCTCATTCGTGAGCGCCACCGAGTCGTGGACGCTTGCGCTGGTCGCCGCCTTTGGCGTGCTCCAAATGCTGACCGCGTTGTGCACAGTGTTTCGGCGGAAACAGCAGCTCGTCGAGTCGCTGCTGGTTGGCGGACTCGCGCTCGAGTCGTACATCGCGTCCAGACTCACGGCGTTTTGCCAATCGCTTTCAACCTCGCCATCGCCTGCGGTGCTGCAGGACGCCTACGACATGGTTTTCCAGCAGACTTGTCAGCCCATGAAACACTGGCGTTCTCACGTGTGCGTCTTGATGGACGGATCGCCGAGTGCAAATCCACACAGCGTCGCCCATGTCGCCCTCCACGAGTCGCCGGCCTGCCAGGACGAATTGGCGGCGCTGCTGGATGCGACCGCCCAGCGTTCGCTCGCGCTGCTCTCGTGGATCATGGCGGCGCAGACAATCGTGCTCGTGTGGCTTATGCTTCCGAGTGTGCGTGGGTTGCTGCAATACACTGTGGCGTTCCTGTGCCGCTCGTCCTCCAAGGGTGAGCCAAGTGAGCCCCTCGTCAAGGACCTTCAGCAGCAGACAAGCCAGGATCTTATCGCCAAGGCCAAGCTCTGGAAGCACGCGACGCTGTCGCTTGCAGACGCACGCCGCGTCTACTTGTTGACCATGAAACGCAGCGACGCCCAAGCGCTGCGGGCGGAAGCCCAGGCGTTTGACGCCGAGTGGGGGAAGATGACTTCTTCCCATGCAGCGGAGACCGACGCGAGCGTCATCTTCACGCACCAGTTCGAAGCCATCGTGCGCACGCTCGTGTTGCGGCGCCTGACCGTGCAGTGCAAACTGGACATCAGCCTGAGCGTCTCCCGCGACGGCACGAAGCTGCTCGCGCGGATCTTTGCGTCCGACAACCTGCTCATGACGACGCTGTGCCAGTGTGGCCTCAGCTACAAGCTGCAACTCGCGGACGCTGTGGACCCCGGAGACGCGTTCTGGAAGGATCCGCGCGAGATCAAGAACGACGCCAAAGTTCTGGACGCCCAAACCGTCCACCAGAAGTTCAAGCTGCTCCAGCTCCACGGCGTGGTCACGCGCAGAGAGGCCGAGATCTTCCCAACCGAGTCACTAAGCAGAGTATCCGCCCGCGTTCACGCACTCATGCGGATCCACCACTGGCGACGCGGCACGCTCGTAGTCGCCAACCGGCACGCACCGTTTGTCGAGTACCGGCCGCAGCGTCAGTTGCAATACCTCTACAAGCAGTACCCGAATCGCCTCGACACGGCCACGACGGCACAGCAGCGGCGCGCAGCAGTGCTGCGCACCATCGACTGCCTGCGGCTCACGCGCGGCATTCTGGACGCAGAGTTTGATCTGGACCTCATGGTCCACCACGGCTTGGTCCACGCGTTCACGGAGCTCCACAGCGCGAGCCGCTTTGACGCGACATCGCGCGAGTCGCTGCTCGCGTCGTGGGTGACGTTCTGGAAGCCGCAGCACCTACCAGGCGAGCCGACTCCGCAAGCCCACTGGTTGTGGAACGCACTGGCCCGCGTCTCGCCCTTCCGGCAGCCACTCCAGTCCGTACGCGATTACTTTGGCGAGTGCCTCGCGTTCTACTTTGCGTGGCTCGCGTTCTACAGTCAGTGGCTCTTGCTGGCGACGGCCGCGACAGCGCTGCTGCTCGCAACACAGACGCTTGACGTGTCGACGCTGCAGGTGCTTGTCGCTTTTTGCACGGGTGGCGGGGATGAGGCCCACGCAACTGCGTTCACCATGTCCACGAGCGCCACTGCGTTTGGTCTCGCGGTCGTCGCGGGGGGCACGGCGTTTGCCAAGAGCTGGGAACGCCGAAGCGTGTGGTACCAGCTCGAGTGGGGCATGGACGACGACCTCATGAACGAAGCGGAGGCGGCACCAGACCGCGCCAATTTCCGTGGCGTGCGGCGTCGCAACCCCATTACACAGCAATGGGAGACCCACTTCCCAGGCCACATTCGCCTGCAGCGGCAGGTCGCGTCGGCTCTTCTGATCGTGTGCGCTGGCGGCGCCCACCTCTTGGTGTGCCTTCTGCTGCTTCTCGCGCAGGGACTGCTCGCGCCGTGGCTCGGCCTGCGGCTCGCTGTGGGTGGCAGCTGCCTGGCGATCGCGCTGCTCATGCTCTGGAACGGCGACGCCATCTCGGCGCTGGCGCACCGTCTCAGCGAGTGGGAAAACTACCAAAGCGAGCGCGACTTTCAGCGCGGCGTGATCGCCAAAGTCAGCGCGCTCCAGTTCTTCAATGCCTACGGGCCACTGCTGCTGGTCGCCTTTGGGTTGTACCACACGACGGGCCGAGACGCGCTCCCGATGCTCAGCGGCGGCATCAACGCCTTCCACACGCACGTGGCGCCGTACGTGAGCGTCGTCGTCGAGCTGCAGCTGCTGCTCACGCTCGTGTTTGCCACGCGCATCACCTCCCACGTCCTGCTCATGGTCCATGGGCTGCTCCAGGAGAGCCTCAGGGCGGCTTCTGCTTCTGATTCATCACCGCCGTCGGTCGAGAGCGAGCTCGCCTTGCAGGCGTACCGCGGCTCGTACGAGGACTACACGGAGATCGTCGTGCAGCTCGGCCTCGTAGCCATGTTCTCGGGCATCTTCCCGCTCGCGCCGCTACTCGCGTTTGCCGAGTGCGCGCTCGAGCTGCGGCTGGATGCGTTGGATCTCTGCCTCTTTCTGCAGCGGCCCACGCCGGACCCGGCCGGCGGCATCGGCCCGTGGACGTCGTGCGTGCGGGGCGTGCTGGCACTGGCCGCCGTCGTGAACCTCGCGCTGCTCTACTTTGCCGCCGACAACTACGCGGACTGGAGTGGCGTGCGGCGCGTCGGCGCGTTTCTCGCGAGCGCGCTGGTCGCGTACGTCGTGGCCGAGCTGGTGTGGCTGCTCGTGCCGTCCCACAGTCGAGACGTGCAGCGAGTGCACGCCCGCCACGCGTTCCTGGTCGAGAGGTATTTTGGCGGTGATGGCGGTGGAGATGGTGGGACGCAGAAGGAGAAGGCAGAAGGAGACAAGAGCATATTGGAGCGAAGGGCGTTGGAGACTATAGGCGATGGGGAAGACGGCAACGGGGACGAAGAGGACGCTGAGGCCGCGCTGGCCCATTACAGCGAGCGACTGGCGTTGCTGCGGCGGCTCAACACGGCGCTGCGCAGGCGAGATGAGTCGCTGGAGCCTGAGACAGCGGAGGCGACGGCACCACCTGTGGGGGAAGAAGGTAAGGAGGAGGAGGAGGAGGAACAAGAAGAAGAAGAAGAAGAAGGAGAAGAAGAAG
>JAADWA010000407.1:0-26807 GCA_023335935.1 Pythium phragmiticola | reverse complement strand
GTGTGGTGCTTGAGCTCCATGTCAAACCGTGTCACAGCATGACGTCACCGGTCGTCGGTTGCCGGCATGCGGAACCGCGCCTTCAAACCCCTGCTTCCCGTCCTTGCCAAAGACCTGGTGCTGCGGCGCACGCACGCAGCGCGCAGGTTCAGCTGCAGCAGCGAATCTTGCAGAAATGGTGGTGACGACGATGTCCATTTCGGTGGCTGGTCTTTGGGTTGGTTTCCTTGTGTAACCGATCGAGTGAGTGTGGTTACAGTAGGCTACTCTTTGGTCTGGGTCGTGGTTACGGTAGTTTAATGGCCGTCACTGATGCGAGGTTAAATGGAATGAAGCCATCGGGAGAGCTTGGTTTTACCGGATCCAGTTTAGTGTGAGGAGTTTAGTATCAGTACAAGGTGGTTTGTCCACACTGACACTAGAGATTTACACTCAAAACCACCCTGGTTTGACATTCCAACGAGATCCCAACTCACCTGGTGGACACAACACGTGACCCGCCCGACTCTTGTTCGTTGCCTCGCGAACAGCTCAGTCTGCTTCTTGCTCTGAAAGGTGCAAGTGAGCTGGCTCGGGGCCGAATCAATCAGCACGGTCCCTCGCGAGCAGCATCGAGAAGTGCTCGAAGCCCAAGCCGGCGGCGTTCACGCGCGCCTCCTTGAGCGACGCGCCATCGCCTGTGAGCACGTACTGCGACAGATTGAGAACAAGGTGTGAATAGTCCTGTACGCGCTCAAAACGAAGAACGCACCTCGTCCCGTACGAAGAGCTCCACTTGGAATACGCCGCTTGTGGGCGACGCCGCCGTCACGCGTCTGCCGCGCTCACATCCACCAGTGTCAGTGGAGAGATACTACTATTAGATATGACCGATCCATCAGGACCCACAGAGGTTCGCTTACTTGTAAATAGGATGGCCGTAGCTATGGGCTTGCAGCAGTTTCTGGAGCGCGACGACGGGTTGGAAGGTGGATTCCTCCGTCGCGTACTGGATCGCTGAGGGCAGGATCACGTCGTTCACAAATGCTAGCGCCCGCTCGAGACCCTACGAGCACACATCACAGCGTCAGGAGACGTCATAGGGCCATACCCTAAGGGTACGGTCGGGCGCGTTACCTGGTCCACGTAGACAGCAGCAATGAGCGCTTCGACCGCGCCCGCTTGGATCGTCATGCGTCCTTTCTGGTACCACGTTTCTTCTCGTGGCTCCTGAAGCTTGAGCTCACTTGGCGTGAGAATGAGCTCGTGGAGACCCAGATCGTGGACAGCGACCTTGGAGAGCGTCTCGTTGTTGACGAGCATCGACTTGAGCTGTGTGAGCTGGCCTTCCTGAAAGCGCGGCTGCGACTGGAAGACAAAGGACGCAGCGGCCATGCCCAGCACCGAGTCGCCCAGGAACTCCAAGCTGCGGTTCGAAAGCCGCTGCGACGGGACATGCGGCGGGAGCTGATTCTGTGGGATCGCGCCGTGGTGCACGAGCGCCGTCTTCAGGTGCCGCAGATCGCGGAAGCGAACACCCATGCGCGTCTGCAGTGCTGAGAGCTGGCTCTCCCACTGCGGTGGTATGGGCAGGTACTGAAAGTGCTCGTCCTCGATGAGCTGCCAAGCGGCATTGCTCGTCGGCGTGAGTAGGCACTGCGTGCCAAACCGCTCGGCTGTCTTGACGTGCTTGGACTCGGCCTGGCGTTCGAGACGCGTGGCGCAATCGGAAGGAGGCAACTTATTGATGGAGAGGCACCGTATCCATGCGCAGGCACAGGCGCGTCGGCGCGCGTGCAGCAGCCCACTCGAGCGGCCCACAATCGCGCGCAACTCCATGGTCATCATCCGACAGTGAATATTGAGGGAGTATCATTGACCAACTTAGCGTGGCGCACACTATGTCGGACAGCGTTAACCACACAATTTTGGGCCTCCCCCGCCAACGCCATCCGGTGGAACCGTTAACAGTTACGTCACCAATGCGTCGAACACGCGCACTCACGCAGCAGCGGCGCGAGGAGATGGCGAGAGCGAGACAGCAGGTGGGTCATCCCATGGCAGCGACGTCAGTATCAGCAACGGCAGCGACGACGAAGATGGAAGCGAAGGCAAACGCGGAGGCTGTCGAGGGCGCCGTCGGAGAAAAGCAAGAACCCAATGAGAACGCAACGGACGGCATGACCGAGTACGAGCGCAAGCGGCTTGAGAATATCCAGCGCAATCTCGATTTCATGCGGTCGATGGGGGTCTCCACGGTGCGTAAAAAAGTTCCATAGTGAGACATCAACTCTAGTCGCAAGAACCACTCAAGATGTTGCGGATCCCTTCAATAGGCAAAGATCGCGGCGCGAACGGCGGCGTCTGTGCCCGCATCTCTCCGTAAAGCCATCTTGGGGACGCAGCAAGGCATCTCAACCAAGCGAAAGCCCAGCGACAAGCCGGTCGCGCCGCAGCGCAAGTCGCGTCGGCTCCAGGGCAAACTTGCCGACGAGAGGATGATGAAGAACGACAAGCATGAGCTGACAGCGGACGAGATGCAGCTTATCAAGCAGGAGACTCCAGCGCGGTTTGGCGCGCACTTGGCGGCCGAAGCACTTAACGTCGATGGTCCACAAGGCCAGCAATTCCTCGCGAGCATTGTGGGTGGGGAAGAAGAAGAAGAAGACTTGCGCGTCGATGCGCAGGGCGTGGACGTTGTGGACTACTCGCTACAGAATAGTGACATTGTCAAGGCCGTCGAAGAGCGCATCTACGCGATCGCGTTCCACCCGCGCCGGGACCGCGTGATCGTGGCGTGCGGCGACAAGCGCGGCAATCTCTCCCTTTGGAACGCCGACGCTCCGGACAGCGACGACAGCGTGGTCGCCATGTACCGCCCGCACACGCTGCCGACCACGCAGCTCCACTTCCACCCGAGTGATGCCACCAAGCTACTCTCGGCGAGCTTCGATGGCACGGTCCGCCAATTGGACCTCCAGGCTGCGCAGTTCACCGAGCTGTTTGCGACCGACGACCACGCTGGCATCACGTCCATGGCGCTGGGCGCGCAGCCCGGCGTCGTGCTGGCGAGTGGAGATGACGGGCATGTGTGGACCATCGACACGCGGCAGGCACAGGCCACGCACACGGCGTACGAGGTCCACGAAAAGAAAGTCCAGACTGTCCATCAGCACCCGCTCATCGACTTGTACGTGGTTTTACGTGGAGGCTTCCATGTGCGTGGTGGGGATCGCGAAGATTGACGCTTTCTTTCTTATATGACCTCTAGCTGCTTCGCGACAGCATCGCTGGACCGCACCGTGTGTCTCTGGGACATGCGGCGCCTGCAAAAGACCAAGAACACGCCGCTCGTGACCATGCCGCACTACCGCAGCGTCAACTGCGCCTACTTTTCGCCCAGTGGAGATCATCTCGTGACGGTCGGGCAGGACGACTACATTCACATCTACAACACAAAGGACGCGAGCCACTTGGACACGAAGGATGTCCAGCCGACGCTGCGGATCCCGCACAATAACCAGACCGGCCGCTGGCTCACAAAGCTCCACGCCGCGTGGGACCCCAAACGGCCCGACGAGTACGTGATCGGCTGCATGCAGCAACCGCGACGGCTCCAGATTTTCAAGGCCACGCGCAAGAGCCCGATCCAGGAACTGCGGAGCGAGTATTTTGCGTCGGTCCACTCGATCAACGTCTTTCACCCGACGCTCCCTCTCATCGCCGGCGGTAATTCATCGGGACGGTTGTGCCTGTTTCGTGGCGTCAAGAAGGAGGGAGCAGTGAAAGATGAGTGAGGCGTACATGTGCGAAGACAGTGAAAATAGAATAAAGAAGGAAGCCCCATGGTTTGGAAAGAGAACGGCGCGAGTGGAGTATTGTGTGGCCCATATAAACTCATCGCCGTTACGGCAGTGACGGACGACAAGATACATCCAAAGAGATGAAGACGATCGGCCTAGAGAATCTCAATTCTCACGCAACAATGACTTCTCGTGGAGTCCTACAGGGCATCAGAAGAGTTAGTGGACATATCTATGGGGATGGAACGTCGCACATGAACGAACCTCTCTTCTTCGTCTCGTGATGACGCAGTTGCACTTGGTCGAAATGCGCCAACAACGCCGTGGAATCGAGGCTTTGGTGCAGGCTCTTGGCACGGGGTTTGTTCGCGTTCGCATCATCGGCCGTCGAGCCGCTGATATTTATCCGACCGATGGCAGTCGCCATGCTGGTCACACTCGCGAGTCTGTCGCGCAGGATCCGGAACGCGGCACTCTGTGGGAGCAACATGAGGAGTCCGTAGAGGCTCTTGACGAGATCCGAGTGGTAATCAGCCTCGATCTCCAGCAGGTGCAGCCGCATGTGGATGAAAATCGGCGACTCGAGCAGTTGCACGAGCTTGTCGACTTGCATGAGAAAGCCCACGGAGGCGTCTATGTCTGCAGTACATTTCACAAAGAAATAGTGTGATGAAAGGAAACTTCGGGCAGTTCTCTGAGAGGCGGGGGTTAGTTTGCAGAGCAAGGCGTCGAAAAGGATATAATTTGGAGATGAGCCGACTGGAGAGCGAGTAAGACTGGGCGAGCAGGCACAGACTGAACACGGCCACTGGGTTGTGGCACCACGACTTGAACAGCGCCTATCACAACACCCAGGATTAGAACTTCTCCCACCAAGAGCTAAATAAGGGATGACCTTACCGTAAACACTTGAATGTCATCTTCGGATGCCGTGGGCTGGAAGCACCGTCGAAGGATCTCGCGTAAGTTCTCGAGCTCGTTCGCAGTGAGTAAGATGAGGTTGAGCGTTTGCACCATGACCGCGGCGAAGTCACCATCGCTGGAGGCCGGCGACGGCGCACCGTCGATCGCGTTTGGCGTCGGCTCGGCGGCGAGCACCTTGGCAAAGATCATGTAGATACTCTTCGACTCGAGTAGCACGCACATCTTGCGGACAATCAGACTACCGCGCGTCTCCAGTAGGCGACGGTCGTGGGCAAAGAGCTGGAGAATCGCATTCATGACGCGTTCGAATTCCGTTCGGTTCAGCGAAATGCGCGCGAGCACTTCGAGGTCGAGCAGCACGACCGGATCCGACACGTCCGACAGCGTCTTGAGCAGCGTCGGTAGCAGCGCACCAATGTGAACCGAGAGTTGCTCGGGCGATTTCTCGAGCAGCATCGAGATCCACCGCAGCGCCGCCATGCGGGTCGGCACGTGATCACTTACCAATTCGGCATTGAGCTTTTGCATGAGCGGCGTGAGGTCGACGTCTTCTTCGGTAGACTTGACGAGCTGCAGGAGGTCGTCGTTCGCGCGCTCGGCGACCTGGCGAATCTCGTGCTCGGCGTCCGAGATGCAGTGCATGACAGCCGCGAGCAGATCGGCGTAAAACGCAACGAGTTTTTCTCTCCCGAGGTTCACAAACTCGTGGACCCAAGTGATGGCCGTGAGCCGGTTGAAGCGTTCCTTGGAGTTGCACTGGCCCACAAGAATGTCGACCATTCTCCCATAGTCCACGTGGTCCGTGGCCTTGATCTCGCGCAGAAACTCTGCGAGCGCACTGTCGGCAGCCTGTCGGATCTCGCGGTTGCCGTCGCTCAGCATGTTGAAGAGCCCATCGAGAAATTCGGGCAGCCAGTCGAGCATGTCAATGTCGGGCACCGAATCGAGCACCGTGATCCACCCCACGAGCAGTTGGCGAATGTACGGGTTCGTCATGCGGATGTACTTGTGCAGAAGGGGGATGAACATGTCGACGTCAAAGTACTCACTTTCGGTCACAATGTCCTTCACAAGCCGGTCGAGCAAGTTGGCGCCATTCTTGACGTCCACATCCACGTCAGCAAAGAGCTTGCAGAGCCCGTCAAAGATCTGGTTGAAGTACTCCAGAATGTGGCCGCGTGCGACCTTGGCAATGTTGTAGAGCGATTCGCACGCATAGTACCGAACGCGCGACTCGGGGTCGTCGAAGCAGTGGAGCACAGGCGGCAGCAAGCGGTCGAGGTGCACGTGGGCGTCGTGCATGAGGCCGATGGCCGTGGCCGCGAGTCCGATGAGTCCGCCTTTGCGGTGGTTGGCGTTCGTCGAGCTCGCAAACTCGTTGCCGAGCACGTCAATGATCTCGACAATACGCTCGTGGCTCGGGTTCTTGGCAGCCGCGTGGCCGTGCAGCTGCTGCTGCTGCGCAATGACGTTGGCGTTCTCCTGGAGGGTCTTGATGAGGTTCTCGAGCTCCATGGCCGCGCTCTTGCGCTTGTCGTAGGACCGGTCGCCGAGGTTGCGCATGAGGTTGGACGAAAGCGGCATGGGCCGCTGGTACGCCGACGGCGGGCCACCGCCGTAGGGTCCACCGTCTGTGAGCCCTCCGCCTCCGCCGCCTCCCCCACCAATCGCTGCGCCCATGACGGCGGCCGCCGCGGCTGTGAAGCCCTGCGCCGGCAGCATCGACGACGGCGCGTCGCTCATACTGGAGAGTTGTAGTGACGGTCGCTTTGTGGTCGGAGAAATGGAAGACAGAAAGAGAAAGAAAAGGATCCGCCTCAGAGAAAGAAAAAAACCCCACCGATCTGAGACTGAGATACTCAGATCGTGCGGATGCAGAAAATGACACTGTTTCGGATTATGCGACGACGGAGGTATCCCAACGGATAACGCAGGGAATGGCTACTTTTCGAAGATGGCTACAAAACGTCTTCATGACTCACACTGGGGCAGATAGTCTCAAAGTCTGAGGGAAAGAGGGCTCGCAATGCTCTGCACGGTATGTAGTCAGCCTACGATTCATCGCTGCAAACAAAGGGTTCATTGGGTGATCGCTTCCTGACGAAAAGATGATGCTATGTGAATGATTACTCTCATTGAACCCATCGAATGAGAATCAGCGAAATCGGCAGGGTGCGTGATTACTACAATGGACAGACGCTCCTTGTCGTCTCGGAGCACGAGACCCGAGTTTCCACACTGTGAATTATTGGAAGCGAGTCGGAATTGGCCTATTGCATCCAAATCAATCGTTTGGCTCTCATGAACTCTTCTTGGAGAGCGAGTTGGGAAAACAAAATGTACTGCGTCTATTGGCTGTAGTGTTGCTACCTTTACTGGGATCGCCAGTCAAATGCATCGGGATCCAGTGGCTTCCCCATCTCGTGGTATGACTGTCCCGCAATGCCAATCGGCCCGCCGCCATAGCAGAGCCCATCGTCGCGGTACAATACGAGTGCTTGCTGCGGCGTGACCCCTCGCTGCGGCTGGTCAAACTCAACGCGCAGGAACGTGGTCTCTGCCTTGTTCTCAATGTCGGGGCTCCAGTCCTGAAGCTCGGTCGCCTGTGTAAGTGCTTCCTGTCTGGTCACGATCGAAATCGTACAGTGCCCAAGAGGCTGGCGGTACCGCACGCGATAGGCGCACCGCATCGAGCCCGATGTGCGCAATTGCTCGGGCAGTTCGCCGGCGATCCAATTGAACTGGCTGGCTGACGCAAAAAGCATGTCACTAAAAAGCGCCGGGTGCTTGGTGCCAGCGGCGACCACGACAATGTGCCCATGCTTGCGCTTGCCCACAACAAACCACTTTTCGCTGCGCCCCTGCATCTTGGCGCCCTGGCCGACCGTGTACGCCGTGAAGCCATTGTGCGCGTGGAGTCGTTGACCGTCGACCGTGTAGAAAAATCCGTCTTGCTTGGTAATGTACTGATGGATAAAGTCGGCAAAGTTTCGCTTGCCGATAAAGCAAATGCCGACGCTGTCCTTCTTCGCAGCGGTCACGAGCCCTGCGTCGAGCGCGAGCTGCCGCACTTGTGTCTTGCAGAGATCGCCCAGCGGGAAGAGCACGCGCTGGAAGGCCTCGCCTGCGACATTGGACAGGAAGTAGCTCTGATCCTTAGAGCTGTCGGTGGCGGCAAAGAGCACACGTGCGTCGCTTGTGCTGTGCGGGTCGCGCCGTAGGGACGCATAGTGGCCCGTGGCAACATAGTCAGCGCCGATGGACTCGGCGTAGTCGAGAAACGCCTTGAACTTGATCTCCCGGTTGCACAGAATGTCCGGGTTCGGTGTGAGCCCCTCTTCATAGCCTTCGAGACACGGTGAGAACACGGCGTTCCAGTACGACTGCACCAAGTCGACCCGCCTTGCCTCGATGCCAAGCTGACCGCAGACGGCCTCCACGTCTTTGAACTCGGCATCGTGTGGACATGCAGCATCACCCAGCTCATCGCTCGTGTCCCAGTTCTTCATGTACACGCCCGTGACGCGGTAGCCCTGCTTGGCGAGCAGCAGCGCCGTGACCGACGAGTCGACGCCGCCTGACATGCCCACGACGACATGCTTGTTGCTGTTGTTTAACTCGCCAGTCGCACTTGCCCACTCGCTGGTTCCAGTCTCGGCAACTGCTGCCGAGGCCAGTGAGCGAGCAAATGCGTGTCTAGAGCCACCGCGCAGAACGCGCAAGTGTGCGCGACGCAGCACCTGCAGCATGAGACTCGGTGCTTCAACTGGACAAAATACAGGATAGCTTCTCGCGGTTTTTGTCCAGTGCACTGAGAACTGATGGAGGTGGAAACCCGCGCTCTACGCGCTCTATTGCGAGAGACCACAGTACCGGTAATAAACAACGAGTCTTTTATTTTTATTTTGCGCTGTGCCATGTCACATAATCCTCAACAAAATGACGCATCCACCTTCCACCTGACCCCGCATGCACCCCGAGTTTCCTGCATGGGCCCAGACGTGTCATCTGGACGTCGTCACTGGCGTTGGCGTGAGCAGATTCCCACGCAACATCACAACCAGCGGCTCCGCACCACTACCACGTAGCTGCTCGCTATCGACGAGCAGCTCGAGCTGCGCGTGGCCGCGCTCACCCACAAAATTTTGCTCGAGATTTAACACGCGCATGGCTCTCGAGCGTTTCTCTCCGTGCAATGCCTCGCACAAAAATGCAACGCCGTCGTCCGACACGGCATTGCCCACGAGCGAGAGCTCCGCGAGCCGAGGGAACAACGTCGCATTGAGCAGCACCTCGGCCATTTGGCTCGTGATGCGGTCGTGGACGCCGTCGACGAACGCATGATGCCAGCGAGCACACTTCAGTCGCGGAAGCGGGCGCCGCGCGAGTGCGACCAGCAGACTGCGGCACACGACGTTGCGCCGCACGAGCGCCAGTTCGTTCTGGAAGTCCACGTGAAGGTGCGACTGCGCGTCGCCGACCACTTCAAAGTACTCGAGGTTCTCGAAGCGGTCAAAGAACGCCGTACGCGCCGACGGCGGCAGTGTCTCGAGCGTTGCGACAGTCACGCGGATGCTCGAGACAAACGACGGCACAATTCGGTGCGCCAGCGCGTTGGTCGCACCGAGTCGCAGCTGGTCACGCGCGTCCAGAAACGAACAGACGTGGCGGAGCAAGTCGCGGTTGCCGTTAAAGAAAAGCACGCTCTCGTCACGCGTCGAGGGCTTGTCGCGGGTGCCTTGATCAGAGCGAGCACGCTTGGGCGACGCCAGTGGAGAGATAGCCGGCTTGTCCGACTCCTCGTGTGGACGCTTGCATGGACTGCTGATTTGGGTTGGTGTCTGCGGGCCTGGAGCTTCTGGAGTGGCCGCGACGGCGCCTCCACCTTCGACGCCAAAGATGAGGTCTTCACGGGCCGCTAGATTGTTCATGTGGAGCTTGACGACGAGCGAGTGGAGCCGTCGATTGAGCGTCTTTGGGTTGCGATACTCGATGAGCGAGAACGCTTGGGAGTAGAGCGCGAGCTCGGCGCGGCGCGCAATGTACGAGATCTTGGCATCCACTTGGCCGTACTTGGTCTTGAGCAGCAGCAAACTGAAAAGGCAGAGAGTACCCCACTAGTCAGTCACTTTGGTTCCGAACAGTCGGTTGATATTCAGTGAACGGAGGGCGTACGTACATTTGCAGCAGCACGCGGCGCCGCACGTGGAGCGTCGTGGTCGCGTGCCACTCGCGCTTCGTGGTCGTCGGCGCCTCGGTCGGCGCAAGCGTCGCGAGCGGAACAGCCGTCGGCGCAGTCGATGCCATTAATCAAGGTGCGAGAGGAGCGGAGGAAGGAGAACACTGAGCTACTCGACAGTGAGGCAGCAGCCCGCTCGCCGCTTCTCCCACCCGTGGAAGAAGTCGAATAAAAAGAGCGGCCAAGAGGCTGGCCGTCGTGTCGCGGGTGACGATCGAAATTGGCTCTGTGTTTTTTTTCCGCTCGGAAGAGGATGTGTCAAAGCACGCTCGAGCCCCACCTGGTTCAGACGAGTGCAGAGCGAAGCCATCATTGCAGTACAGAACCGACTTGCGCCACTCGTGAACAAAGAGCTCCATCTCCCTCACAGAGACCATAGAGAAAGCGAGAGAGAGTTCGTCGAATTTTACGAAAATATGGGGGATGTGGGCCACACCAATATAGAATCTGATTTATTCTGTGATGTACACCACATGAAGGGACCACACAGACACATGGCTACTTTCGATTCAGAAAGTAGCCATTTTTCCGGAGTGACTCGGATTTTGGTCTCTGCTCCAAAATACAGTGCTCACGAGAAGCTGAATGCACGGCTATATATACGCGCATGCTGTCATGAATACGGATCACCGCGGCGCCACCCTGCGTGTCAGCGCCTCGCCGTTCGTCTCTTCCTTCCGTTGGTCGACGAGACGACCCGTTGCCTCTCCGCGGGCTGGCAACGCATCTCCCTCGTACAGCGCTGTTCCTATATGGCCTCAGATATACGCACCTAGTGGCAACTCAGTGTGAGAACCGACAATGGGCGCTGTGCTGGGCGTGCCCGCTGAAGCACGCGAGATCCGCGACATCTATGAGTCGAGCACAGTCCTGCCGCTCATCGGCGGTGACCAAAAAGAACGGGTGATAGCCCATTCCAAACTCAAGCGCATCCAGGAACGACGTCCACTGAAGCCGCCGCAAGCGGCCGTGCTGCTCGTGATTGACGGCTGCGTGGACCTCTACAAAGACAACACCAAAATCCACACAATCTTCGCGACACGGTCACCCGCCCCGATCCGGCCTGAAGGTTCGCTGCACATGGGCGCACGCCGTGCGCGATTCGATGAAAATGGCACGGAATCAATCTGGGACGACGAATCGGGGGCCTTGGTGTGCGACGAATTGCTGATCTATTGGCGCAGTGAGAACGACGTCGTGTGTCGCTATTCGTGTCGGTCAAGTGGTGACGACGTGGTTCTGCGGTCGGCGACGGGCGACCGTGTCGAGCTGCGCCATCGCACCAAGTACCTAACGATCGCACTCAAGCATTTCATGGTCAATAGCTCACCAAGCGGCCTGCAGTCCATCAGCGCACTGACCAACGCCGACCTCATGGAGCTCGTAGGCAGCATCCCGTTCTTTGCCGGTATTCCGCGCGACAAGCTGGTCACACTCACGGATGTCTCGACGATCCGAGTGTACCCACCAAAATCGGTTATCTTCCGTGAAGACGAAGGTATGAGCACGCAAATGTACGTGACACTGGCTGGTACACTGGAGGTCTCGAGTTCGCGTGCTACTGCGCCGCTGGCGACGCTTGAGCCGGGCTCGTTCTTTGGCGAAATGTCGCTGTTGATCAACATCCCGCGCGCAGCGACCGTCACGTCCGTGGAAAGCTGTCTACTGATGAGCATCGAAAAAGAGGCGTTCCATCTTTTTCTTGAGCGGCTTCCCGACGTGAAAGAGAGTGTCTACATGCTGCTCAAAGAGCGACTCGTCGCAAAGGCCATCATGAGCGGTGTACTGCCCTACATGAAGAGCGTGCCTCCAGCGAGGCTTGTACAGTTTGCCCACGATCTCCAGATCGAAGACCACGTGCGCAAGAACGACACTGTCCTTTTACAGCAGGCCAAGCACGACTCCAAGTTTGCAGTCGTTGTGTACGGTGTACTGGAGCTCGACTCGGGCGAGCCACACCGCATGGGGGTGCGTGACCACTCGGTGTTTTTGACACCGGGCTGCTACTTTGGTCCATTCACGTTTGAGCGTCTCAACTTTACGCAGGGGAGAGTCATGGCGCGCTCCCCCGCGGTGCTCATGAGCTGTCCGTATGCCACGCTCTCGCAGCTCTTCGACGAGTTCCCCGAGGTCGCGGCTGAGGCCAACATCGCGTGGTTTGGCGAGCGCTGCGATCTCGCGGCCGTGCTGCGGCATGCCATGCTCGTGCAGCGCTTCCAGGCGTTTCTCGAGGCCGAGCACAGCGACGAGAACTTTAAATTCTGTCTCGACGTGCAGAAATTCGGTGCGCTCCCACGCGAGGACCGCCACCAAATGGCGACATACATAGTGCAGCGGTACATCCAGCCTGAGTCGCCCAAGGAAGTGAACCTGCCAGCGAGCATCCGCGACTCGGTCATCTCTGCGCTGAAACGCACGCCACCCACAGAGAATGTACCAGCCACGTTTTTTAACCAAGCCAATGACGAAATCAT
The DNA here is from genome assembly GCA_023335935.1 of Pythium phragmiticola. Taxonomy (NCBI): domain Eukaryota; phylum Oomycota; class Peronosporomycetes; order Pythiales; family Pythiaceae; genus Pythium; species Pythium phragmiticola. Next base: position 14,388 of record JAADWA010000407.1, on the reverse strand, counting down.
GCGGCTCATGACCAAGGACAGTTTCCCACGGTTCAAGAAAAGCCCGCTTTTCCAGGCTGTACTGGACGCACTGGATCCGCACTTGAACCGTAAAGGCTCCAAGCTGCTAGAGGCGTGCCAGGCGTTCCGCGATTCCATCAACCTCATCAAGCCCGGCAAGGTCGAGCACGTGGCCGTGGCCAAACTGCAGCAAATGCTGAGCACGATTCGGAAATCGCAAGGGCGGCAGCACTCGTCGTGGCGGTATGGCGGCTCGGGCGACATGGCACGGGTCCGCGGCGACAAGACGTCGTAAACTCAGGAATAAAATGCATACCACAAGAAACACAGGCGAAACGCCCTGGGAGATGTCAGCGTGCTCGCTTCCTGTCTGGTTGGGTCTACTCATTGGATGGGATATCCCTCGAGGGGGAAAGTCAGACTACTATGCGACCAGCGCGGTGAGGCACGCGACGACATCGCCCTCGGCTTCCCGCAATTTGCGGTCGGCCTGCTGGATCGTGAGCTCCATCTCGCGCGCAATCAGCTCCACGTCTTCTTTCTTGACCTTGACCGCCGCCAGTTGCTTCTCCCTAGTAGAGTAAGGAAACCACAAGTGAGCTCTTCGTTCTCCATCTCCTCCTCACTGTTGCAACGCACCTCTTGCGCTCCGCCTCTTTGTCGGCCTCCTCCTGCTTGGTCAGCATCTGGAACGCCTCCTTCATCTTGTCGCCGTCCATTTGGGTGTCCTCGACCACGTCCGTGAGCTTGTTGAGCGCATTGCTCTGCTCGGCCTTGGACTTCGTGGTCTCTTCCTTTGGCTCGTCTTCGTCATCCGACCCGGCAGCGTCTCCGTCCGGCGGCGCGGCTTCGTTGCCGCTGGTGCCATTAGTCTGAGCAGCGGTCGCTACTTCCGCCTTGGCGTCGGTCACCGGCGTGGCGTCTGCGGTCACTTTGCTCGGGCTCATGTCAGCTGCTATTTGTGTGGTGTTGGATTGGACACCAAGCGAATCTAAAAGCATGATTTCATAGCACATCATTTTATGATCTTTATACGTTTTCATACTCGTTAACATCAGGTTTGCCTCGGTTTTGCGTATTTAACTACTCATTTGTATCTAGCTTCACAGTATTCTTACTCTGATTGGCTAAAACGCGGTGTCGGGCAATCGTATCTGTGGTCGCAGTGACGCCGACGCGATCTAACAACCAAGATCGCGTCCTCTCCGCTTTGCTGAGCCGCTCGCTCGTCCGCCCAGAGCTCTCATTCTCCAAGCTTCCTTCGAGCGCCCAGACCTCCCCTTCCTCCCTCACCGCCATGTTTGCCCGTGCCACCCGTCGCGTCGCCTCGGCCGCCAAGCGCGCCAACTCGACCGCGTCGCGCGCCTTCGCCTCGCAGGCCGCGACGGCCGCCAAGGCCTCACCGGCGCTCGTCGCTGCCACGGCCACCGTCGCCACGGCGTCGATCGCGCTGGCGGTCGCGTCATCCAACGACGCCGCCCACTGCGCGCCGGCCGTGCCCCACACGGGCGTGCCCGGCACCAAGCATGAGCGCACGTTCATCGCCATCAAGCCCGATGGCGTGCAGCGTGGCCTCATCAGCGAGGTCATTGCCCGCTTCGAGAAGAAGGGCTACAAGCTCGTCGCGCTCAAGCTCATGACCGCCACGGAGCAGCGCGCCAAGGACCACTATGCCGACCTCGCGGGCCGTCCGTTTTACCCGGGCCTCGTCAAGTACTTCACGTCGGGCCCGATCGTGTGCATGGTCTGGGAGGGCACGGACGTGATCCTCACGGGCCGTAAGATCCTGGGCGCGACCAACCCGAACCAGGCCGCGCCGGGCACGCTCCGTGGCGACAACTGCATCTCCACGGGCCGCAACCTCATCCACGGCTCGGACGGTCCGGACTCGGCCAAGCACGAGATCGCCATGTGGTTCAAGCCGGAGGAGATCAACAACTACTCGCGCGCGCTTGACACGTGGATCGTCTCGGACAACTAAGTGTCCTCTCCTCATGTCGCTGGGATGAAATGCCCATCGTCCAGACACTACAAACCAGACAAAGAGAGCGAAAGTCCGTCTTCCCATTGGATGCGCCACGCATCGGGGAGCCGATAACATTGAGAACAACAACATTCGTTCCGTTTCCTTTCGATATCCATCCAACAGCTCCATGTTAGTCGATCGCCACGGCGTCATAGTATTCCTCTGACGAAGACCCTCCACTTTCCGAGGACGAATCGTGGTCATCCCCATCCTCCTCAGAGTCTCCGCTGGGTTCAAAGGGATGGCGATTCGGATCGTCGTCTTCGTCGCTCGTGGTGGCGCCCACCATCGACCATTCGGTTGGTGTCACCGTGGGCTCACTCGCGCGTGACTGAGTCAGCGCCGTGCGACGGAAGCCAAAGAACCGTGCGGGCGAACTGGTCTCGGATGACGACTGCGGAGTCTCGACGCAGTCAAACTGCCAGCCGAGATGGTTGTAGCACACGCTGCAGTGGACAATGCTCCACGCATACCCGGGGAACCAACTGTCCTCAGCGCTCCGCGTCGCGTCCACAAAGAGTCGTTCCATGTGGACCTCCCGCAGCGTCATGATCTGGTGTACGAATCCTCCAGGGTTCACAAACGTGCCGGCGGCGGCGCCGTCGTTGCTCATGCTGAAAATGTCCCGTGTCTGTGCGAGAAAAGTGCGGCAGTGCGAACAGTAGATATTCTCATGGAGCTGCTCGAGCATGGCAATCTCCCGACGCAAAAGGCGGACGATGCACTCGGTCTTGAGCAGTTCGAGCCGCGCCACGTGGCTCACGGGCAGATTCGCCGCCATCCAGAACGCGAACCGCACGGGGTCTTGCTGGTCGCTCGGGCCCGTGAGGTGTCTCACGAGGCTCTCCTTGCTGGGCTCTTGGGAGACGAGCTTGCGAAACCAATTGCAGTGGGCCGACGAGATCATAATCTGCTGGATGCGATCCACGAGATGCGCCGCGTCGAACAGCGCATATTGCTGGAACCCCCAGTAGCTGGGGAATCGCGGACGCACACGGCGTCGGCGAGGCTGAGGGTTCTGGTCGTGGCTGAACGTGTCGGCCGTGTATTTCCACTGCGCGGGGAACGGCAGCGGCGCTGGCGTGAGGTCCGCAAGGATCTCGACCGTGCCGTAAATGCCTCGTCCGCCAGGAATGCTCTTGAGCGATCGCAAGCGGAACCGCTGTTTGGCAGCGCCAGTGAGTGTTGCACTGTTGCCCGTGAGTCCTGTTCGCTCAACGCGCACGGTCGTGCCGTACACGGGCTCACCCTGCCGAGAACAAACCAAGAACGGCATGAGCCTATACTGCTCAACATATCCAAGGGGGATTTGATGGCGATGCTCACTTGTCCTGGGCAAAGCACGGCCAGCATGGACGCCTCATTGGCGAGGCGATAGCGAATCGCTTCGAGATTCGTATCCGACAGCACGCGCAGCGGAAGCTCTTCTCCGGGGAACAGCACCTATGCGCCATATATCAAAAAGATCGGTCATTTCAAACGGGAATTTCTCCATAACCCGTAGTTTTCCCACATACAATGTCGCGCAGAAACATCAGCGGCAGTTCTACGACCGCACCGCTCGCGAAATGCGCCGCATGGGGGCGCACGACGTCCTCCAGATCGCCTAAATACGCATGCCGTGCCATCATTCCCTGGCTACGTCGGGTTTTTCCTCAGCAAGCAAACGACAATTGCCTAACATAGTGTGGACACGTTATATGTCAGATTATTCCAGGACCATACGCTGTTTCTGGACATCAAACACGGCAACTTTACAATCGAACCAGAAATAGTGTCATAATGCCAAAGACGACTAATATAGTGTGGTGCACCCAACTCAAAAGTCTGATCCAATGTTGAAGCCAATCACCGTCTGCGCATTTTCCCACTCCTGGGAAAATGGGTTGACGCAGTTTCTTAGCTCAATCGCCATCGTCACATACAGAGATGAAGACAACGGCGACAGATACGGTGGAGACTCCGGCTGGGCTACGGGACGCGGCCGCGCGCGCCCATGACGCGCTGGGCGTTAGCCACCAGATGCAGGCGATGCTGCGCGAGTACACGCAGCTGGAGGCCGAGCACGCGGCGCGGCTGGGCGCGCTGGCGAAACGCATGGGCGACTGTGTGGACCGCATGCGACCGACCTACCAGACTGGGGAAGAATACGAGAAGGAGGCGCAGACTGACAACGAAGAAGAAGAAGAGGACGAGGTGCGCGCTCGCCAGAGCCAGTGCGTGGCCGTCATGGACGAGGTCGTGACGTTTCTCACACGGTTCGCGTCGATGCACCGGCACCTGAGCGAGTGTCTCGCGAGCGATTTGTTTGGCGAGTGGAGCGACGCGCTGGCAGTTCAGCAGAAACGTATGGACGCACAGGAGCCCGAGCTCGGCGTGGCGCAACACGATTGGAAGGTGCGCGTGTGTCATGGGGTTGACGGTGTGTTGTTTCGAGAGTCTGCCTGCATGTGCCAGTGTTTTTCATTAGGAGTCCGAAGATCTCTACCGTGATGCGCACGCGGATTTCCAGACCGAGTTTGAGCGAGCGTGTGCGTTGTACGCGGACTCCATTGGCGCCCAAGGCGCCGAGTCGGAGAAGGAGGGAATCGAGCAGCAGCTGCAAGACGAACTCTCGTCGCTCGCAGCGAGCGGCAGTGTAGTGGCGTCGCAGCGAACGCGGTCGCCATCCAAGGCGATGCAGTACGTTGGCTCCATCTCCAAGATACTCCGCTCCTCCATGAACGCTGGTGGACCGGACCAGCGGCGTCGAAGCTCTACTGCTGCTGGCAACGACCCGTCCGTCGAGCAGCTTCGAGGCGTCGCAGAATCGATTCTCAGCGCTGAGCGTGAACGCCAGCAGTGCCAGCGCGCGTACCAGACGATGCACCGTCTCCACGTGCGCTACAAGCGGCTGTGCGACTCGCTCCACCAAGAGTACCGATGCGTTCATAGCGAGTGCCTCGCCAGCACGAGAACGAGCATCCGGAAACTCGTGATCCACGTCAGCGCGTTCACCTCCAATCTGCAGGTACAAAAGACCAGTCCCAGTTAGTTACGCCTGGATACTAACGCTTCTTTTCATCTTGTGGTGCTGAAAACAGTACGATGCGACCCAGCTCTTCCAGCAAGTCGAAGCACTTCATGCTAACGACCTCGACGGTCCCCACAGCCACCCCACACCGTTGTTCGCGCCAGTGGTGCCAACTGCAGCCTCGTCCTCGTCCGCGGCCGTGCCACCTCCGCCACTGGACGTGCCACTCACGGTCCAGCACGTCGTTCGGCGTCGCTTCCCCGTGATGAACGAACGGCCGAGACTGCTGCGTCACCAAAACGCGTGCCACTTGCTCTGTGTGTGAGAGACCGGTGAGCCCTACTGGAGAGCGGGGGAAGCTCCTCTGCCGTCATGGCCAAGCATTTTGTATAGCTGACATGGACGGAGTTCCATTTTGATGAGATCGTTGGTGGTGCTTGATGCATACATCCATGACGAGAATGTACCACTATTTATATCGAGACCATTGGCTTTCGTTTCGTTGTGGGATCCGTCGTTAATGGCCTGCCAATATTAGCCCGACATCGTAACCTCCCTACCCTCTTCGCGGTATCATAACCGCTACTCCACATCACGTATAGCTTGTCTCATCGAGGTCTACGGTGCCTGGACACGCCGGGTCCAAGAATGCCGGCTCTAACCTATTAGTGTTGACCCCGTTCAGCGTACCGCAAACGAGACCTCACACTACAACGATGGCGTCGCCCGCAATCGACTCGCCAGCACCGCTCTCGGATCTGCAGCAGCGGATACAGGACCGAAAGCGCACGCAGCTGGAGCTAGTCAACCGCAAACTGGAGCGGGAGAAACGTGCGAAAAGTGTACGTGCTGCGATTCCTCCACCTCCAATGTCCTCTTGCACTGATCTACAGCACTCTGTGGCCAGACAAAGGGTGCCGAGCGATCACTCTACATTCTCACACGCGAGAATCCGTTGCGCAAACTCTGTCTCCGCATTGCGACCTCTCGACTCTTTGACGGTCTCATCATCGCCGCGATCATTGTCAACTCGGTCATCATCGGATTGTCAGACTTTGACGTCGTCGACAAGCAGCTCAACCCAGCGAGTCAGGGGATCCAGTTCCTCAACGGACAGCTTGTACCGGCGTTTTCGATGCGAAACTATATCGTCGAGATCTCCGAGATGCCGTCGACCGTTCTCTTTGCCTGCGAATCCGTCATCAAGATCATTGCGTTCGGATTCATCAGCGGTCCCGGCACGTACCTGCGCGACTCGTGGAACCAGCTCGATTTCTTTGTCGTGCTCTCGAGTCTCGTTGGCGTCCTCCCGGGCATTCCCAACGTCTCGGCGATCCGCACAATCCGCGTGTTGCGACCGCTGCGGTCCCTGTCCATGATCCCGGGCATGCGGCGGCTCATCTCGGCGCTTCTAAAGGCGCTGCCGGCATTGGCCAACGTGCTGATCCTGCAGCTCTTTGTATTTGCCATCTTTGGCATTCTCGGCATCCAGCTCTTTGGCGGCAACATGAACCGCCGGTGTCGGCTCACGGAACACGCCGTCAAGTTGCCTCTTGTCGCGAACAGCACGACTCCGCTGTGGCCAGTGCCGGAGGACTACCTCGAGCAAGTGCTCGCTGATCCCGAGGCGTTTCGCTGTCTTGAGGGCACGCCCATGCTGGACGATGGGGACCCACAGAGTGCTCTCTTCACCAAGGAGTCGTCGCCGTGGCGAACGCTACAGGACTGTTTTTGGCCGATCGACCACAACGACAAGCTGCTCTGTGTCGTGCCGGGCGTCGCTGGGAACCACCCGTGCGCCAAGGGTCGAACATGCGGCTCCGACTATGACACGTACGGCAACCAGCGATTCTCGCCCCTCAAGGTCATGGACGCAGCGCTGTTTACCAGTGACTTGAATTGGGGCTTCACGAGCTTTGACAACATTGGCCGCGCCTTCTTTACGATCTTCCAGTCCATCACCATGGAAGGCTGGACCGCGATCATGTACATGGTCATGGACGGCGGCTCGCCCCTCGTTGGCGCGCTCTTCTTCGTGATCCTCATCATCTTTGCGTCGTTCTTCGTCATGAACTTGACGCTCGCGGTCATCTCCGACGAGTTCAACATCGACGACGACGACGTCCCTGCTCCCTCGACCGCCGATCAGAAGCCACTGACGCTCGTATCGGACGCCAAGCAAAAGCAGCGCGACAAGCCTCGGTTTCCCCGGCTCTTCCAGATTGTATCCCACCCAGTGTTCAGTGCGTTCATCATGCTGGTGATTCTCGCCAACACGGCCGTGCTTGCACTGGACCACCACCCAATGCCGCCCAAGCTGGACGCCGACTTGGAAATGATCAACTTCGGTCTCTCATGTGTCTTCCTCCTCGAGATGTTCTTGAAGCTCATTGGACTGGGCTTCCGACTGTACGCAAGAGACAAATTCAATCTCTTTGACGCCTTCGTCGTGACCATGGGCGTGCTCGAGACCATTGCGTCGCCGCAGTCGTTTCTGACCGACGACACCCAGCCACGGAAAGGAGCTGTCTCCGCACTGCGGTCGTTTCGCCTGTTCCGCGTCTTCAAGCTCGCACGAGACTGGAGCTCGTTCCGTGGGCTTCTCGAACTGATTATACGCGCCGTCGCCAGCATTGGCAACTTTGCCGTGCTGCTATTTCTCTTCATTTACATCTATGCGCTTGTTGGGCTCCAGTTCTTTGCCAATACAATGCGGTACGATGGCGACGGCTACCTGATCCCTGGCAATGGAGTCCCTTTCTGGGAGGGCAATGTACGTACGTGGCCAATGTCGGTCGGGGTGTGGACCGCGTAGCTCACTGTGCTTGTTTGTATGAGCAGCTCCCCCGCAACAACTTTGATTCCCTCTTGTGGTCGGCCGTGACCGTGTTCCAGGTCATCACGGGCGAAAACTGGAACAACATCATGTACGACACGATGCGCGGCAACGGCATGGCCGCGTGTGTCTACTTTATCAGCCTGGTACGCTCTTCCCCGTCCGATCCGTTCTCGCACTGAGTCACTTGTAACCCACCGTCCGTGTAGGTCGTCTTTGGCAACTTCATCCTCATGAACTTGTTTCTCGCACTGCTGCTCGACAACTTCGACAACGTCGGCAATGAAGACGACGTGGCCCGCAAGGCTGAAGAGATGAAAATGATGGCGCTGCGCATGTCTTCCATGAAGGTGATGCCGGCCACCAGCGGCTCCACAAGGGTGCTCCACTTGCACCACACCACAGTAGAGTCAAAGCAACCCCAGCAACAAGCAATGGCGATCCATGAGCAAGACAAACCAAGGACAGCCGACAACGCCGCCGAAAGCGACGAGCCCGTGAACGCCATTGATTTGGACCACCTGAACGAAGAGCTCGCGCGTGAGCTGGGCACGCCGCTGGCTCGCCAAAAAGACCGCAAGATGGGCGCGTCCAAGGCTCCTCCACCCTTGCGTACGAGTCAACTCGAGAAGAATCGCATCGAGCCGATCCCAAGGACGCCGCCGCCACCTTCAACGCCGGCAGTGGACAAGACATTTCAGCTCCTGCCGCCCACTGGGAAGCTCTTCTTCCTCATCGATGAGACCAACCCGCTCAGACAGTACGCGTATCGACTCATCATTCACCCGTGGTTCGACTCGCTCATTCTTCTGCTCATCGTGATCTCGTCCATCTCTCTGGCACTCGACAATCCGCTCGAACGTCCCGACTCCAAGCTCAAGATCGCGCTCGCCCAGATGGACACACTCTTTGCCTGTGTGTTCATGATTGAGATGGTCGCCAAGATTCTCGCGCTGGGACTCATCGCCCACAAAGACGCGTACCTCCGCAACGGCTGGAATATTCTCGATGGACTGATTGTGGTCTCGTCAATCATCATGCTCGTGGCCGAGTCATCGCCCACGCTGAACAGCAAGCAGTTCAAATCGCTGCGATCGCTGCGAGGCCTTCGCACGTTTCGTCCCCTGCGCATGATCAGCCGACGCCCCGGGCTGCGGCTCGTGGTCAACTCGCTTATCGAGGCCATCCCCAAGGTTCTGAACGTGCTGTTTCTCTGTCTGCTCTTCTATTTCATCTTCAGCATTATCTCGGTCAACTACCTCAAGGGCCTCTTCTACGCGTGCCAGGGCGACGTCTTCAACGCCTTGTCGAGCGACCAGCAGAGCTTCTTGACGCAGCCCGTCTCACCCTGGAGTGCGCTGCTCGCTGAGCAGCAGAGCTGGTTCGCCAACACGACGTGTGCCGGCTTTGGGTCGCTATCGGGCAAGATCACGTCTCGGTACGTGTGCGAATGCTGGGGCGCCACGTGGGGCCGGGTCTTGCCCGAGCACTTTGACAATGTGGGCAGCGCCATGCTCACGTACTTTGAGATCTCGACGACCGAAGGCTGGGCCGATGTCATGATGGCGGCCATCGACACGACCGACATTGACATGCAGCCGATCCGTGACCACACTGAGGCCTGGGCCTACTTCTTTGTGCTCTTCATCATGGTCGGCAGCTTCTTCGTCGTGAACCTCTTTGTCGGCGTGATCATTGAAAACTTTAATAAGATGAAGGAGCTGCTGGGCGACGACTTCATGCTCTCGGACGAGCAGAAGAAATGGATCGAAGCGAGGAAAACGGCGTCGCGGGTCGTGCCAAAGCGGCGCACGACGCGGCCCAAGCACAAGCTACGGGGCGTGGCCTACGATCTCGTCAAGCTGCAGCGCTTTGAGTGGTTCATCATTCTCTGCATCATTGTCAACACGGTGCTAATGGGCGTGCAGTACTTTGGGCAGCCCACACAAATGATCGACACGATTGGCTTTATCAACGAAGTCTTTGCCGTCATCTTCACGCTCGAGGCCGTGCTCAAGATTCTGGCGTTTGGCCGCGCCTACTTTGACGACACGTGGAACAACTTTGACTTTTTTGTCGTGCTGGGCACGCTCTTCAGTATCTTGATCGAGGCCATGACGGGTGCGTCCGTGCGGTCGCTCGCAATGCTCGTGCGGGTCTTCCGCGTGACACGAATCATTCGCCTCATCAAGGCCTCCAAGAGCATCCGCCAGATCCTGCTCACGCTCTACATTGCGCTGCCCGGGCTCAGCAACATTACGTCCATTCTCTTTCTCATGCTCTTCATCTACGCGACCATGGGCGTGCAGTTTTTCGCGAAGGTCAAGTTCACGACCAACATCAACAGCCACGCCAACTTCCAAGACTTCTGGACGGCCTTTCTCTTCCTCTTGCGCGCGGCCACGGGCGAGGCCTGGAATAGCTGCATGCACGACCTCGCCAACACGAACGACTGCGTGGACGACCCGCCGTACGACGAGACGGTGTGCGGCTTCAGCGACGCCGAAGACTGCGTGCCCATCAACGGCTGTGGCAGCCCCGTGGCGTTTCTCTATTTTTGTTCCTTCACGCTGCTCGTGACGTACGTCATGCTCAACCTCACGATCGCCGTGATTCTCGAGGGCTTTTCGCAGTCGCAGTCGGAGAACGACGACGACGAAGAGCCGCTGTTTGAGCCCGAGATGCTGGACGAGTTCCAGCAAAAGTGGGCCGAGATCGACTTTGACGCGACCGGATTTCTCCACGTGCGCAAGATCCGCCTGCTCATCACGCTGCTCGAGGAGCCGCTCGGTCGCAAGGACGTGCTCACTGACAAGCACGCATTCATGACATACATGCGTACGTATGGATGTTGAGTGAGAGAGAGAGAGAGAGAAGAGAGAGACTAACTGACTCGGGTTCTGGACGACAGGGGGACTGCGCCTGCCCGTGTACGAGGGCGACATGGTCTACTTCCAGGACGTGCTGCTCGCGATGGCCCGCGAAATGGTCAAAGAGGTATGTTTGTCTCTTATGACAGAAGCGTTGGGACGGGATCTGACGGTCTCTCTCTCTCTCTCTTTCTCTCTATCAGAACGTGGCCGAAGACCCCGACTCGCTGAGCGACTTGCCCATGCCCGGCGACACGCCGAATCGGCTCTGCATGGACTACGAGGCCCATGAGTACTACGCGATCCGCGCCATCGAGAAGCGCGTGCGCCAGTGGCTCGACGAGAAGCGCGAGCACGAGCACAGGGCCATGGACGAGTACAAGAGCAAGATCAAAAAACCTAGCGGACGCCCCAAGAAAGTGCGCGACGCGCGAGTGTACACGATCGGATGAAGATAGAGAACTCGAATAGAGACGATTGCTGGATAGAAACAGTGTACTGCCGTCGGGCCGAGACCCACTGTCCTGAGTGCTCTTCACGCACATCTATCGCCGCCCGCCGCGGGCGCGTCCTCTTCCGCCGTCGCCACCAGTGTCATCTTTATATACAAAAAGCACATAGATCATGTAGAGTTAGTCGCGATTCAGGGGGATCTTCCTGCTGTGCGGTCGTACCTTTCCGGAACGCCCAGTCCACGCGGATCTTGCTGCCGAGAATCTCCTCACCATCCATGCGCTCGATGGCGTCCTTGGCGGCCTCGTACTCTTCAAACTCGATCAGCGCGTAGCCCTTGACAAAGCCCGAGCGGCGGTCCAGGTTCATGTGGAGGTTCTTTACGGGCGCGTCCTCGCCAAACGCGTCCAGCAAATGCTCTTCCTGCGCTTCTTCGTGGACGCCCGTGACCACGAGGATCCAGCCTTCGACCGACTTGATGGCGCTGCTGTGGTCGCGCGCGCTGCCGCCGCCGTCCTTGAGCTTCTCGAACACGCCCTTCTCGTCCGGATATCGCTCCGCGTCCATGGCGGCCGTGCCCTTCCCGCGGCCCTTGACGACGCGGCGCCCACTGTTGCTGCCTCCGCCGCTCGTCGTCGTCAGCTCCATGCGCCGCGCGCTGTCCGCTCTTGCGTCGCCGTCTCCTCCGCGGGTGAGCGTCACGTGGCGCGGACGCTCCTCCTCCTCCTCCATGGCCATGGCCGAGTCGCTCTCATAGTCCACTTCCTCCGCCATGGTGCTCGGTCGCCAGCGGATCACGAAGTTAGTACGGATGTTGCCCTATGTGCGGGATAATTTACTGTACTGGACACGCTAAAGTACGAATCCCAAATCTCAATTTTCAAGAATGCGAGCCAACATAAGTGAAAAAATCCTATTTCTTCGTGCTACTAAATCACCTCACGTTATTACCCACTGGGCAAACACACATACCGGCCAGAGCCGCTCTTGCCTTCCTTCCCCTCTCACAAGGATCCCGACACTCCTCCCGCCTCCTTGTACAGCCCAGCCACACAGACATCGTCGAGAGAGGCCCGTACTGGCAGCCCCGCACCAAGCGGAGGCACCAATAGAGCTCGTCATATTCTCCCATCGTCGGCTCGTTCGTTCTTCGTCTTCTTGGCCCATGTCGGCTGGTCTGGCAGTATCGGATGGATAAGCCACGCCGTATCGGCCGAGTCTTCTTCTTAAATGTCTTGCCAGATCTCATTAAAGGTCGAAGCAGTCTTGGCTGAAAGCCTCATGTCAGACGTTCTTTGATCGAAACCGTTGAAACGAGCGCTCAAGTGGCTCACCTTGTTGCACGGCGTCTGCGATCTTGTTATCCTGCTCTTCGATCAGCTCGGCTTTGAGTGCCACGTCGCTCGCGCGCTCGGCCGGGATCACGATCACGCCGTTAATGTCGCCGCGGATGATATCGGCGTTCCGCACGACGCAGCCCGCGACTGTGATGGGGCAGCCGACGTCCACGACCGTTGTGGCACCGCGCTGACCGTGGACCGACGTGCCCTTGGCGAACGCCGGGAAGCCCGCTGCGCACAGCTCGCCGACGTCGCGCACGCGGCCGTCGGTCACGACACCGGCAACGCTTCGCGCCTTGGCCGCCGTCGCGAGCAGTCCACCAAAGACCGCGGTCGTCGCGCCGACCGGCGCGCTGATGACGATCACCTGGCCCATCTCGGACGTGTCGACGTAGCTGAACGGCAGCTTCTTGACGGCCGGGCCGTTCGACGGCATGACCTTGACCGTCAGCGCCGGCCCGCAAATGTTCATCGCGAGCGGGTTTTCGTAGCCGCGCACGAGGTCGACGTCGACGAGATGGCCCTGGATCTTCATCTGTGCGAGCGCGTCGGCGATGGCGCAGGTCGAGAGCTTGGCGAGACGCAGCAGTAGGTCCGGCTCGAGCGAGATCTCGGCATCCAGCATACCTGTGATGAGATGATCAGCCTTTTTGAGCCCCGAGAGCACATGAGGATTCTGAGCGGCGTACGCACCCGCAGCTCCCGAGACCGCCAACGTGGCCGCCGAGACAGCGGCGGCCGCGGACATGGCCGGTACGCTCGCGACAGTCGCTGCCGTGGACCGCTGGTTGCTCTGGAACGTTGGACTGCAGCCGGTCTGCTTCAGGTGCTCGGCCAGCCGCGTCGCGTTGGACGCATACTGCTTCAGGCACTTCTTGCACTCGTAGCGCACGAGCCCTTTGCCGTCCAGCGGCTCGAGGCGATTGAAGTAGTCATAGACGTTGCTCGGCTTGCGACCCATAGCGTGTAATATTTCCCCTGCACGCGCTTTCTTTTCCTGCGATGTAATCTATCGCTTTGATGATGACTGCCGGTTTGCTTTCCGAGTGAAGAAGCTTGGACGAGAAGCTTTCGGAGACTGCTCGCAGGGAAGAGAAAGAGAGAGGGGAGACCTGAGGGATTGAGAAAGCGTTTTTACTCCGCCGTAAAAAACGAGCGTAAAAATTCTGAGGATGGGTAACTTTCATGTTGGTTTCGGTCGGTTGGTGCAACTGTGAAGTTTTCACCGACCGACCTGGTAAGTTACCTTATGTAAACTACACAAATTGGCGCGAAAGTCCAAGTTTGAAAAAAAAAGATCCGATCACACATTTCCACTAACATAAATAAGGCGGCATCCTTCATGAATAATGTATTGGGGGATTCATCCAGTTTGGCTAAATGAATAGCAAATCTGCCAGATTAAGAGGCTGATTTACATATTTGACCCTTATTTGATAAATAAATACGCGGTGTAACCCCCAATTGTTTAGCTATCAAGGGCCTTTAAAATCGGTGGATGGCGGAATACCGGCTCTGTGACGCGGAAAGCCTGTGTTGTGAGTGGCATTCTGCCGCAACAAGATTCCAAAACCGCGTGAGGCAGATTAACGATGCTGTTTAAGCTCACAGTGAAGGTCGGTGATATCAGTAAGACCAGTCGCACGACGGTCTCAAGTCTTGACCGCCGACAATTTTCGCGACAAGATTCTCTCGGCGCAAGCGAAACCACGCGCGACTCAAGAAGGCAACAGGTCCGTATATGTACTATATATATGTGAGTTGTAGGGTTTATCAAAGCGATCCACACGACTTTTAAACGAGAAAATACATGTATCTTGGCGTCACACTGTCAGCTTCTAGCTCGCTCC